>PVJS01021215.1:0-31734 GCA_004027185.1 Glis glis
TCTCTCTTTCCCTGTCTCTCTGTCTCTGTCTCTCTGTCTCTCTGTCTCTCTCTACTTAATGAGGCCCTCCACAACTTCGTGAGACCCAGTTTCAAAATAAAGTATATGTAAAGTGTAGTGCGGAGGTAGAACGCCCCTGGGTTCAATCCCCGGTACCGCAAAAAAAAAAAAAAAAAAAAAAAAAGAAATCAATTTCCCAAGAGACAACCTACAGAATGGAAAAAATATTTGCAAATTATTCATCCAACAGCCGGGCGTGGTGGCACACGCTTGTAATCCCAGTACTTTGGGAGGCTGAGACCGGAGGATCTGGGTTCGTGGCCAGCCTCAGCTCTCTCTCTCTCTTCCTGTCTTTCTCTCTCTACTTAGTGAGGCCCTCTGCAACTTCGTGAGACCCGGTTTCAAAATAAAGTATAAAAAATAGGGCCGGGGGTGTAGCGCAGAGGTAGAATGCCCCTGGGTTCAATCCCTGGTACCGCAAAAAAAACCCAAAAAACTATTCATCAAATAAGGGAGTAATATCCAGAATATATATAAGGAACTCAACAACAGCAAAAAAAAAAAAAAAAATCCAATTAAAAATAAGCAAATGATCTGAAGAAACATTTCTCAAAAGAAGATAGACACACAGCCAACAAGTGTGTGAAGAAATGCTCAAAATCATAAATCATCAGGAAAATGCAAATCAAAACCACAATGAGATATCATCATATCAAGATGGAATGACTATTATGAAAAACAGAAAAAATAATAAATGCTGGTGAAGATGGGGAGAAAGGGGAACTCTCCCACAGCATGGGTAGGAATGTAAATTAGCATGGCCATTATGGAAAACAGTATGAAGGTTCCTCAAAAAACTAGAAACAGAACTACCATATAAAATCCAGCAATCCGCTGGGCATGGTGGCGCACGCTTGTAACCCCAGTACTTAGGAGGCTGAGACCGGAGAATCTGGGTTCACGGCCAGCTTCAGCTACTTCGTGAGGCCCTCCACAACTTCGTGAGACCCTGCTTCAAAATAAAAAAAAAAGAATAAAATCGGGCTGGGGGTGTCGCTCAGAGGTAGAATGCCCTGGGTTCCATCCCCAGTACCACAAAATAAATAAATAAATAAATAAACAAACAAACAAATAAATAAAAGCCAGCAATCCTACTAATAGATATATAGCCAAAGGACAGGTGATGTGTGTGTGCTGAAGAGACACCTGCAGGCCCATGGTCACTGCAGCACTATCCACAATGGTCAAGACATGGAATCAACCTTGGTGTCCATCGACAGATGAATGGAAAAAAATGTGGTATGCTCAATGGAATATTATTCAGCCACAAAATGAATGAAATTCTGTCACTTGAAGCAACATGCATGGAACTGGAGGACATTGTATTTAATGAAATAAGCTAGGCACAGAAAGACAAATAAATACTACATGTTCTCACTTATATGTGGAAGCTAAAAACATTGATCTCATAGAAGTAGAGAGTAGAATAGTGGTTCTAGAGGCTGGGAAGGATCAGAAGAGGGGCATGGAGAGAGGATGGTTATGGTTAAAGGGATATAGTTGGATAGAAGGAATAGCTTCTGATGTTGTATAATACCATAGAGTAATTATGGTTGAGAACAGTTAATTGTATATTTCAAAATAGTTAACAGAGGTGATTTTCAATGTTCCTGACACCGAGAAATTATAAATGTTTGAGGTGATGGATATACCAATTGCCATGATCTTGATCATTACACATTGCATACATATATTAAAATATCACACTGAATTCCATAAATATGTACAATTATTATGTGTTAATTTAAAAATATTTAAAAAAATAGCTGGATGTGGTGGCACATGCTTGTAATCCCAGTACCTGAGAGGCTGAAACAGGAAGATTGCAAGTTTCCGGCCAACCTCAGAAACTTAGTGAGGCCTTCCTCAACTTAGTGAGAACCCTGTTTCAAACCAAAAAGTAAAATCAGGCTGGGAGTGTAGCTCAGAGGAAGAATGCCTCTGGGTTTTAATCCCCAGTGCCCCCCCCCACAAAATTAAAAATAAGATGGACTTCTAGGACCCATCTCTCACTTTTTTTTTTTTTTGTGGTACCGGGGATTGAACCCAGGGTCATTCTACCTCTGAGCCACACCCCTAGCCCTTTTTCTTTTTTTGTTTTAGAGACAGGGTCTCCCTAGGTTACTGTGAGTCTCGCTAAGTTACTGAGGCTGATCTCGAACCTGTGATCCTCCTGTCTCAGCCTCCCTGGGATTACAGGTGTGCGCCACCATCCTTGGCTTCATCTCACTTTTCACAGCATGTTGGGTTGTTTGGCACTTTTTATCTTCTTCATTAGCCTATCGCTTCTCTTTTTGTGTGTAGGCTGCTTCTAGGTTTTCAGGGCCTGGGACCTCGTCTGTCCTCTGGAGTTCCCTCTACCAGGCACAGCACCTCACCTTGAGGTACTGCTCCATCCAGCTTGACAATGGTCATCTGTGCCCACCAAGGCCAAGGGACAAAGAAAAAGGGTAATGAGAAAAAGTTATCTAGAAAAGTGGAAGAAAATGGAGAGTGTGCTCAGTCCCAAGTTGAAAGGCTCACTGCGTTACAGAATGAGATGCAGTATTGACCAAAAAGAGGACTTTTAAGAATAATTTTGAGAGCGTGTAGGGTATAGAGGCTAGGAAAAGTCAGGAAGATGAAAGAAAAAATGGTGCAGAATCCAAGAATTGCAGTAGGGCGTGGTGGCACATGCCTGTAATCCCAGTACCTTGGAGGCTGAGACAGAGGATCGTAGGTTTATGGCCAGCCTCAACTACTTAGTGAGGCCCTCCGCAACTTAGTGAGACCCTGTTTCAAAATAAAGCAATAAAATAGGGCTGGGGGTCTAGCTCGGAGGTAGAATGCCCCTGGGTTCCATCCCAAGTACCGAAGAAAAGAAAAAATCCAAGAATCGCATTAAGTTAGGGTTCAGGTGGAGAGGGTAGCTTTGACCAGAACACTGAGGATTTATATACAAAGCTAAATGGGAAGGGATAGTATGTTCCCAGGGCTGGGATGAGCTCATGGTGGCTGCTGGGGTGAAATATAGAAGAACAAACTATGAAACCTGGGATTTGTGCTGACCCTCAGTCATGGCACAGGCTGGTTCTTGAGATTTCCTACTGTGGTCTTTGGCATGAAGTGCTGATATCCTACTATGGAGGCCCAGATTGTGGGAGGAAAGTCAAGTCCTGGGATAGAAGGCCAAATTCCTAATCATTAATTAATGTATATATTCATTCATATTCGATATGCAATATACCAAATCTTGGTGATAGAGTAGTGCAAAAGATTTAAAAATATACCTGGTTTTGTAGAACTCATACTGTAGTGGAAATAGTTTGTATGTGTGAAAATAACTAGGA
Organism: Glis glis; assembly: GCA_004027185.1. NCBI lineage: Eukaryota > Metazoa > Chordata > Mammalia > Rodentia > Gliridae > Glis > Glis glis. Next base: position 3,390 of record PVJS01021215.1, read on the forward strand.
AAAATTAATGGACAAGATAATTTTATGTAGTGATAAGAGCTATGAAGAAAGTCAGACATGATGACATGTTAGAGCTGGAGCCAAGACACGGTCCTTGGATCAACCGCATCATATTGCCCATGAACTTGTTAAAATGCAGGATCTCAGGAGGAGACACCCCGGACCTACTCATCAGAATCTGCATTTTATCAAGATCTTCTTGTGATTCCTTTGCAAGCTATTGTTTGAGAAGTGCTGTGCTAGAGAGTATCTGGGAAGGGAGTCTGTGTAAGTTGGGTAGTTATGGAAGGATTCTCTGCAAAGGTGACATCTGAGCTCAGACCAGAAGATCTAGGAGCAGAGCACTCTAGGCAGAGAGAACAGAACGTGCAAAGGGGTTGGATGGGGACCAAGCCTGGCGTGTTCACCACACTCTTCTCCTTTTTTCTTACCTGGCTAGTCCTCACTCAGCCTAAACCTCACTTCCTCTGGAAGTCTTCCCTGACCCAAACACCCTTCCCGTACAACCCTACCGACTAATTCTGCACAAGAGGGGTCCAGTTACTTCTCTCCAAAACATGTTCTATGAACTTAGGACTGCACAGGTGCTCTGTAATTTTGTTTAATGGCTATTGGAATGAAAGTGAGAAACCCAGAAAGATAGTAGAGGTAGGCTAGACCAGAAGTCCATACTGCACTTTGCTGAGGGGCAAGATTGGTAACTTCTGAAACCTTCTGGCCTTGGCTTGGGGGGCACCCTGTCCTGCTCTTGGTGCCACCAGCCCTCACACACTTCCTTCCTTTTGATCCTCGCTGCTCTGCAATGTGTGGTCAGACTCACCCTGGATATTTCCTTTTGGTCGGGGACTCAGGGTCCAGAAGAAGATACAGGTCACTGGAAAGGATGTGTGATCAAATAAACTACGATGCAACGTGCTAGATGCAGTTACGTGGTTGGGAGCCAGTGAGTGTTGGAGCTCAGAGAGGGACTGGGCACCAACTCTGGAGGGATTTAGGCAGTTCTGTTTGAGCTGGCTCTTAGGAGAGGAAGAAGAATTGTTTTTTCAAGGCTAATGGGGTGGCAGTGAAGTGCTGGTAATGGTGCGGTAACGATGGTGGAGGGGTAGTGATGGCTGTGGTGGTGATGTTGGTTTTCAATGGTGGGGGTGGTGGCATGGGTGGTTTTCAGTGCCGATGGTAGTGGGTGACAGGGGTGGGAGTGGCGCTAGGGTTGGTGGAGGTGGTGAAAGTGGTGATGGCAGTAGTGATGAGATGGCCATGGCAATGGTATGGTCATAGTCATGGTGATAGTGATGTGTACTTCAGACAGAGACCAGCGCATGCCCATAAGCATAAATTTATGAACGATTTCATTAAGTCTCCAAACTGGGAAAACTTCGCCTTGTAGGGTGGCCACAGATAAGATGGGCAGGTAGGTTGGAGCCAGATGTAAGGGCCTTGTGAGTCAAAATGGATGCATTTTCATTAGGGGTTTAAGTAGGAGATGAACTTTGTTAGTTTTGGTTTGTAGGAAGAGAGGTGGCTACACTGTGAGGGGAGGCAAGGTGATACCTCATGTCATAATTGTCTCTCTTGTTTCATAATTGTCCAGTTAGATACCAAGGAGGAAGGGTTAAAGGAGGATATGGAATGTACATAAACCTACTTCTCTTATACCCAGCATCCTAGTGATGGAAAAAAATGTCCCTTTCTGGGCGGGATAATATTGCAATCACTCAAAAAAGATATTTAGTTACCTCATTCATGTGTTGTCATTTACTCGGTCATTTATTATTTCGTATACTCATTGAAATGTTTTTCATGGAATGCTTGCAAAATTCAATGTATAGGATGTGAGATGGTCAAAAAGAGTTATACATGAGCCGGGCATGGTGGCACATGTCTGTAATCCCAGCACTTGGGAGGCTGAGACAGGAGGATCATAGGTTCGAGGACAGCCTCAGCAACTTAGCAAGGCTCTCAGTAACCTAGTTAGGCCCTGTTTCAAAATAAATAAATAAATACATACATACATAAAAAAGGGCTGAGGGTGTAGCTCAGAGGTAGAATGCCACTGGGTTCAACCCCCCAGTACCACACAAATAAATAAATAAATAAATAAGAAATGATAATTAAAAACATAAGCCAGACATGGTGGCACACACCTGTAATCCTAGTACTTGGGAGGTTGAGATAGGAGGATTGCAGGTTTGAGGCCAGCTTCAGCAACTTAGTGAGATCCTGTTTCAAAATAAAAAATAAAATGAAAAGGGCTGGGGGTATAGCTCAGAGGCAGAACGCCTCTGGGTCCAACCTTTAGTTCCATAAACGAAACAAAACAAAAAGCATAAGAGAGCTATCCATGACTTCAGCCTTCAAGGAACTTAGAGTAGTGGATACACGGGAAGGACTGTGGGGAGCACACAGAACCCAGAGTCAGGAGTCCTGTGTGCCCACCTGACCCTGACTGCGCAGGCAAGGACAGCTCTTTAATTTGTTCATATACCACTTTCCTCCTGAGTCCTTACTGCATTCATACTATTGTTACAGAAAAGGAAGATAAGCAAAATCATTCTTGCTTTAAGAAGAATGAAGTTTACAATCTGGGGAAGAGACTTGCCCTGACCTCTCTATTGCTCATCTGTGTTATTTGTGTGTTTGTGTGTGGGTGGTCAGGGAGAGGTTGACCAGATGACTTTTAGGGTCCTAGACAAATGTAACACTTTATGATAAAAGGACTCAAGATCTGTAGATAGCACTTTCATTATCAACAGACCCAAGTGAAGTTCTATATTTTATGCTAACTTTGCCAAATACTCTAAAAATTAGAGACTCCTCCACCCCTTCCAAACCCCATGTACACAGACCACATTATCTTGAATCCTTGTAAAAGGCTCAGGGTGGCTTTGTTATAAGAGGGTGTCATTCCACTTTCAAATCTGGGTGCAGGGCACAGTGCTATCCCAGGAAATTTCAGGACCCTGAAGGATGTGGCTTGGGACAGAGTCACATAATGAAAGACCCGGTTGTTCTGTGTTCGTGCTGGGGAATGTGGTTGAGTGGCTGTGGGAACTTAAACTTTCTGACTCTCTGTGTAACTGAAATCTCAACCCCCAAGTGTGTTGAAGTGACTTCTGTGACACAGCACATGTAACTTGGCTCCCTCCTGATGTCTATTTTTCTTGCTCTCAGGAGAAGAAAATGGCCTAAACAATCCTCACGAGCCAACAGTTGAAAAAATATTTGTTTTGGTTTTGTTGAGCGCTTTGCCCCTTAAAACTTGAACATTTGAAGGAGAAGGGGATCCCCATTGTGCACGTTGGATTTCATTTATGCTTAGCAAATCAATTGTTTTGAGCAGAGACTTTATGTCCGAGAAGGCTATAGAAAGCTTTACTGCCCTTTTCCTTTCAAACAGGAAGTTGCATTTTGCCAAAAGTAAACAAATGTGAACCCGGGAAGGTTTGTTTAGTTTCTAACGCTGACTTCAGGATCTGAGAATGAAGTTTGTGCTTGGCAAAAAATGCCTTCCCCGGGATCTCTCTGGGCCAAAATATTCTCTGCTTAGGACCTGGCCTTTGCGCTCTGGTAAACATCCTCCTCTCACCAGCCCCCAGATAGTCCCTGCCAAAGTTCCTCCGCGGCTTTGCTTGCTTATCGGGAACATTCTACAGCTGAGGGCAACTTGGAAGCATACTTTCAGTGGGACATAGCTTTCTGGACAATGGCCACTCTGGAAAAAGCCTGAGGTTTGGAAATCTCAGGGAGTGTGAATGCAATTTGATGTTCTTTGTGCTTGAGCACGGGTTAGCCCCCCTGGGTGAAGAAGCTTCTAGAAGAGTGACTGTTAATACTCAGCACTTCCTGGGACTGAGCTCATGAAATCCTTATACAAGCCCCACGAGGAAGGCGCTATTATTATCTCCGATTTATAGATGAGGGAACTAGGGCTTAGGAAGGGTGAGGAACTTGGCTCAGGTTGACACAACTTGCAAAGCAACATAGTCCTCTTTGTCTGCCTTCTAGATTTTTAACTAGTGCAAGATCAATATTTGAACTCTGGGAAGTTACACAATATTGGGGGAGACCTGTGTGATTCAGGTGAATATCAGTCTAAGACACTGTACTACTGTCGGCCAAAGAATTGAGCCAGTAGCATTATAATTTTTAATGAATATGTTTAATGCTGAACGCATCTCATTCCAGGAAGGATTTAAGGCCACTAATTGAAGGCCACTGCTGATGACATCAACCCGGATAGTGTGTGCTCAGGGAGAGACAATGAGGTCTGGGGGAATCCAGGATGAGTCTCAGAGAAGTGACTCTGGTCGGTTCTCCAAGAATGAGTGGGGATTAGATAAGTAAAGAACATTCCAAATTTGGGGTATTTTTTCCAGAGGGCTTGCATTAGAAGCTACTTCATGCAAATGTTCAAAGTACACACGGCGGTATTTCTGCACTCTTCACACTCATACACTGGAGAAATAGTTCATGAACCTAATCATACAGAGAAACATTCGGCCTGTGAAGTTATCCATCACTGAGAGGCAGTGGCAAAGCTAGTAGATACCGGACCACAGATTCCCCCCACCCCCACCCCCACCCCACCCATTCATTAGCCATTCTTCTTGCATTCTGGAGCCACAAGTCTTGTCATGAGTCTGAGAACATATTATTGCTTAGATGCATTTCTCCACTGTCTTTATAGACATTATCATGAATCTCACCACTGCTATAGTATGGGGAGTGAGATTAGGGGGATTCAGAGCTTTGCCCAAGTCATACAGCTTCTTGATGGTGGAACTAACAAATTGACGGAGAAAATACGCCGGGTGCCAAAGCCCGTTCCATCCACTCTAGCACATATTCTTCTTATAACGGAATGGAGACAGTTTTAAGCTGGTAGTCTGGATGTGTTTAAAGTCCTTACGAGATGTTAACAGCTTTCAGTCCTGAGGTGGCATGGGAAACCTGAACACCTGGGTGCATTTTCTTTTATTGAACCTAACAGGGACATAGACCTCCAGCTTCCCTCATAGACCTCCTTTTCTGAAGTGTCTCTGTTTTCTTCATTCAGGAGACCAGATCAGCATCTCTCCTGCAAGGCCTGGCTCCCTGCCCATCTCACTTTTGCAATGAATTTAGCAACATCTGCTTTGCCCATTAAAGTGATTTTTCTCTTCCTGGCCCTGAGCCTGTATGCTTGCTGCAATTGATTACTAGCAATTTCCTTCCCAAACCAGAGGGTTCAGCGAACTCTAAATTGAATTGTTGCTCACTGGTCTCCTTTGGACCAATGCATATGGCTTACGTGCAAAATGGTCAAGCCACTCAGTTCCTGAATCTATAGGTTGATGATTCTGGTTAAACAGGGGGAGGATCTGGCAAGTGACATTTCCCATTTTTGTGCACAGTGGCCTAGGGCTGTGGTCATCTCTGGATTTCTCAATTCAGACCTGAGGTGGGGATGGGGGGGGTGAAGTCACCTTGCTTTCAGCAAGGCTGTTGAAGTGTACAGACCTTTCTTTCCTTTAGTCAAATTGCAGCACTGTTGGCCTCAAGATATAGCTGACTGCAAGCCTTTCCTAGAAGATGTCTAAGAAAAAAATATCTTTAGCTCTAGAAATATTTGTAAACACCTCAGGAAGACGGGCACCATTGTACCCTTTGGAAGGTAACTGTGGGTTCCCCTTAAGTGGTTCAGGCAAGTTTTTCTTTACTGAAGTAAGAAATTAGGCTGAGCCTGTAGCCCTGTAGATGTTTCTCTGACTGGTAGATTCCAAGTCATCCTTTAAGATGCAGTCTGAGTGTTAACTCCAACAAGCCTGCCCATCTCTCATCCGCCCTGTATTCCTAATACCTTACACAGTGAGCCTCCACAGTACGCCACCAGGGAAAGAATGAATGAGGGAAAGCAGCCGCTTGCCTTGGGAGAAGACTTCGAATTGGTTCTTTGCTCTGAGCTCTTCCTGCAGCCTGTTCCCCTCCCCCAAGCTGTCTTCACTCAGGGACAGTGGGGAATCGCTGGTTATTTAGAGAAGGGGAACTCAGGAGTCCACCACATACCCCCCCAAAAAAAACCAAATCCAAGAAACTCATTACTAATTGAAATGCTGCTTTTTATTAGAACAGTTAATTTAAAGCCAGGTGTCTAAAAATAAAACAGAAGTAACATAACTGACTAAATCTGATAATAGTAGCAATTGCTTGACATCATTTGAGTCACTGTGTTTTCTGTTTCTTTGAGAAGACATTCGCCATTTCCAGCACAGCTGCTGACAGTGAACCCACCTGCACCAGCAACCACTTCTGAAATGCTTCTCCAAAACGAGGTCCTGATACTGTAGTCCTGTAGAGGCCTCTTACGCATATCTTTGGCACTGAGCTCAAGGCTCGTTGCCTTCATTTCTGGAAGAGATCTCGTGTATACTTTTATAAATAGTAGAAAAGGCAGAATATTCCCTAAACTATAGCTTAGCTTGAAAGTGTGAGATCCATACCTCTTAGCCAAGTAGAAACTGCAAAGAACTGAGGAATTTCTAGGGTTTTTTGCTTCTAGAAAGGCCTCAGGTCTTTATTTCTTTATTGAATGCCTGCACATTGGCAGGTGGCTCCTGTAGACCTCCTGAGGAAATGGGCTACTGAACCTTAGGGAAGCTTAGCTGGGCCTCACATGATATGTAGTTAGGGAAAAGACATTTAGCATGTTTTCCTTAGCTTTGAGGATCTAACTCAGAAAAGTCTGGGGAAATGTTCCAATTGCCTGCCCTTGTTCTTTACCATCCATTTATCACATGCAATTAATTGTTTATTAGCGATTACTTATTAGCTAATTGTTTACTAGCAATTAGACCGGATGCCCTCCCTCCCCTCCCCTGTAATGCAGTGTGATGGGCTGCTGGGTCATGCTGTTTCACTTCTGCTGCTGGTCACCCCGGAGCTGGGATGCAGAACACATCCTTCCCCTTTCCAGAGTCCCTGGCTCAAGCGGAACAGGACTTTTCCAAGAGGATTGGATCACTCTGAGATCCAATTCATCAGGCCCAGGCTGAGTCCAAAATTCCAGGTTGAACAATCATTAGGGATGGGGATGGGTTCCAATTGACCCAGCGCTAACTAAACCTCCACCATCCAATCACCACCACTGCCACCAACATGGTGGCTCACGCGAAATGAATGCCTATCAAGTACCAGGTGCTATGTGAGCACTGGCACTGGATTTCATCTCTGACTCTCACATAGCCTCATGAGGTAGGCTTTAGAATCCCATTTGACAGATGAAGAAATGGAGGCTCTTGAAATTTACTTTTCTCTAACCAACGTTTATTGGGAGGATGGGGCACTAGGCTAAGTGCCATGGATACAGTGATAAGATATACCCAGTCCTTCCTTTAGGAACTTTGCACTTAGCTAATAAGTAATAGCCAAGACTGGCACCTTGGCTGGCCTGATTCTACCTTACCTTAAGCCCTGTGTACAATCCCCCATAATCTAAGACATTCCCAGGATCATGCTTGGAAATTCAGCCTGCTCAGTGTGGATGGTGGGCAGGTGACTTCTGAAGTAGGTTCATCCTTCTAATGTTCCTCCCCTGTGAAAGGTAAGCTCGCTTGAGCAGGGACCACACCTGTCTTCTGACAGGCACACAGTTGTCCCTGAGTAAGTCTATTTGGGATGAATAAGAACTAGACTCACATTTTGGTTTTTGGTCTTTTGCCCATGAACGGTGCCCCCAGGGTCTCAGTGAAAGTGCATTGACATGTGTGTGCTGTGACAGGTGACAGAGGAAGTCTCTGGGCCCTTCCCATGTAGCAGCTTTAATTCTTTTTTCTCAATTTTCACACACCCCTGCACTTCCTGCTCTTTCCTGGGCTGGGAAGCGGAAGTACTGAAGGACTGAGACAAATTGTTCTTATGGTTTTCAGAGGCTGGCCGAAACCAGGAAGGACAAGATATCAGAAGACCCACTCTCTCTGGGTCCTCTGTCTAGGAGACAGGAGCTGGCTGCTGGGACCCGGGGCATTGTTTCTACTCCCCTGAGCTGGTCAGGCTCAGCAAGATCAGCCCAGGACTTGACTTTAGCTGAGGCTCTGTTGTTCAGTGAGGGATCAGTTACCCTTCCTCCAAATTCACTTTTCATCTGTAGCTGAAAGGCTGGGTCATTAATGGGAGGCCATGCTCACATTTACTTTATGATCACAGATCAATGGCACACTGATTTCTTCATCCAATAAATATTTATCAAGCACCTTCTTGTATGTCCTTCGAGAAGAGCCCTCAAGAGCTTACATTTCAATGGAGGCAACAAGGCATACAAAAAATTAAATATAGCTGGGTGTGGTGGTGCATGCCTGTGTTCTCAGTACTTGGGAGGCTGAGACAGGAGGGTTGCAGGTTCAAGGACAGACTTAGCAAGTAGCAAGACTCTTAGCAACCTAGCAAGTCCCTGTTTCAATAATAAATAAATAAAAAGGGCTGGGGGTGTAGCTTGGAGGTAGAATGTCTCTGGGTTCTATGTCCGATACCACAAAAAAACAAAAAATGTGCAGTATATTAGTAGGTAAAATTGCTCAGGAGGAAATTAGAGAAGGGTGACAAGAGGTCTTTGGTTGGGAGGGGGTATTGCTATTTTAGGAGGGTTGTCAGGGAAGGTCCCAAGAAGAAAGCAACATGTGAGGGAAGATCTGAGGGACTCGAGGGGGCAAGCTGGGTGGATATGGGAGAGGAGGGTTCTAGGCAGAGAAGACATCAGGTACAAATGCCCCGAGGTGGGAACTTGGTGTGACCCAGGAACAGCCGGCAACCAGTTGGCTGGACACAGCAAGGATAGAGAGGAAGGAGGATCATCAGAGAGGAAATGGGGTCAGATGTGCGTGAGGATTACAGAACAGAGGAAGTCATTCAGGGCGTGCTCTGTGTGAGATGGGAAGCTTCTGGAAACATTTAAGCAGAGAAGGGCTGTGATCTGATAATCATGTTGAACTTGCTGTTTTTGCAGCAGCACGATACCTCCTACTGATTGCCTGTGCGTGAGAAGCAAGGGATAATGGACATGAGGCTCGAGTGAGCCCCTCCACAGCAAGGTACCACTCCCATTTCAGTTGAGACCGGGGAAGCTCAGAGATGATTAGTGACCCTCAGGCCATGAGCCGAACCACGAGTAAGTGGAGGTGGTAGGTAAGGTAGGCAGCATGGTTCTAGAATGCATATGGCTGGAAGAACCTTCTGGAGGTGCCTCCTGGAGAGAATCTGTGTCCTTGCCTTGTCCAGCCTTTAGAAGCTGCCCACATTCCTTGGCTTGCGGTCCTCCTCTTTCCATCTTTCCAGCCAGCATATCACATTTCAACAACCCTTCTTCTATTCTCAGTCTCTCTCTCTGACCCCAGCAAGGAAAGATTCTCCACTTTTTTTTTTTTTTTTTTAAAGAGCCCGGAGAGCCAGGCATGGTGGCACACACCTGTAATCCCAGTACTTGGGAGGCTGAGGTAGGAGGATCACAGGTTTGCGACCAGCCTCAGCAACTTAGCGAAGCTCTCAGCAACTTAGTGAGAGACCCCGTTTCCAAATAAAAAATAAAAATGGTTGGGGGTATATCTCAGAGGTAGAATGGCCCTGGGTTCCATCCCCAGTACCACTAAAAAACAAAAAACAAAACAACAACAAAAAACAAAAACGAAGAGCCGGGGGGGAGGCTTACCAAGTGCTGTGTGTCTATGTCCCTATCACACTGAACTACATTATAATATGATACTACAATGCATCAATACAAGTATATTAAAAAAAGATTCATGTGTTTAAGTCAAGACCATGCAGATGATCCAGAACAAGCTTCCCATCTCAGAGTTCATAACTTTAATCACACCTGTAAGGTGACATTCCCAGGTTCTGGAGATTAGGATGCAGACATTTTGGAGGGATCATTATTCTGCCTACCACAATTGTTAATCACTTGATAATTATTACATTTAAATATCATAACAATTCTAAGGGGAGGAATGTTATTCCATTTTTTTTTGGAAAAGGAAGTACGAAAAAGTTAGGATAATTAATGGCAAGTCGGTGTATCAACAATTGGACTCAATGCCTTAATTAGCTCATATGTTGTAAGTCTCCAGAAAGTGTGGGTGTGGGAGGGGGTAGGGAGTGGAGAAGGTAGATAAAAAATTCAGCACTTGATTTGGGGTCCTTTTGGGCTTTTGTTTTTGTATTACTGGGGATTGAACCCAGGGGCATTCTACCTCAAAGTTACACTCCAGTTCTATTTTATTTATTTTTTTTTTTTGAAGCAGGATCTTGCCAGGTTGCTGAGAGTTTCACTAAATTCCTGAGGCTGTTCCCAAACCTGTGATCCTCCTGTCTCAGCCTCCCAAGTACTGAGATTACAGGCATGTGCCACCATGCCCAGCTCCTTTTGGGCTTTTGAATAGAATTTTGAGGGCTTAGTGGTCTGTTAACATACTTTGAAAAATGTTACCTTAGACTGTAAGCCTTCCAAAGGGCAGGGGTTATCATTTGTTCATTTTTTATACCTTCTGGTCCTTGCAAAGTGCCTGGCCAATTATAGATGCTAAATAAATATTTCATTCTTCTACTGAACTTTCTCTAATCCTCATGCCCTACTTTTGAAGCTTGGAAACACTTTTGACGTCTTTGTTCTATTTCTGACCAATTAAGTATTTTATTGTGTATCATCCACTGCCTTGGATGCCCAGATATATAGGATAATCCCTTACAACTTTTCCAGAACTTGACACAAAATATATTTATGCATATAACCTTGACATAATTCTGCAAGACAGGTACTCTTAGCTCAGGTTACGAACAAAGAAATGAGCTAAGAGATGTTTTTGTTGTTTGATGTTATATCTGCTTCTAGTGGCATCTTAGAGGAAAACTAGGAATTCTAATGTCACACTTGCTATAGTTTCCTGTGGCTGCTAGAACACATTCCCAGCAGCTCAACTGTCTAAGACAACGGAAGCATATTCTGTTCACAGTTCAGGGGCCAGAAGTCTGACATGAGTTTCACAGGCATTCTGCAATCCCTCTGGAAGCTTTGGCCTCTTCCAGTTTCTGGTGGCTGCTGGCAGTCCTTGGCTTGTGCCACTGTGATCCTCAAGGCTGGCACCCCAAGCCTCTCAATACTAAGTTTTCACATTGCCTTCCCCTCCATGTGTCTCCTCCACTCCATCTGTGCCCACTATCCCTAATCCCATCTAATAAGGACACGTGGGACGGCATTTAGGGTCCACCTGAATAATCCAGGACCATCTTCTCAGCCCGAGATCCTTAACTTACACTGTAAAGACTCCCTTCTCGGCCGGTCATGGTGGCGCATGCTTGTAATCTCAGTACTTGGAAGGCTGAGACAGGAGGATCACAGGTTCAAGGACAGCCTCAGCAAGTAGTGAGACTCTGTTGCAAAATAAAAACTAAAAAAAAAAAAATTGGGCTGGGGGTGTAGCTCAGAGGTAAAATGCCCTGGGGTCTAATCCCCAATACCAAAAAAAAAAAAAAAAAAAGAAGGCTCCCTTCTCCCAAATAAAGTCACATTTACAGCCTCCAGGTATTAGGACTAGATAATCTGTTAGTGGCCATCGTTCAGGCTTCCAGAACACTTAATGACTTAATGTTCTCAATAACAACAAAAATCTTCTTTCTTTTTTTGTTATTTTGCTTGTTATAAAAGTAAGTTCCTTATCACACAGTTCCTTACTGAAAAACACATTATTATATATATAGAGAGGGAAAAATTAATATTGGCATTTTGTATATTTCATGTTTTTTGTGCCTTAATTTGCATGTGTGAAGAGAATTAGGATGGCCAGCTTGGTCTTCTGTTCTTTTCACTTTCTCTGGTCCACGAGGTCGTGATCATTCTCCTCTTCCTCCTTTGACTGTTTTGATATTCTCTTATTTTGAATCTTCTTTTTAATTTTTTTATGGTACTGGGAATTGAGCCCATTCTAACTCTGAGCTATACCTCCAGCTCTTTTTACTTTTTATTTTGAAACAGGGCCTCACTAAGTTGCTGAGGCTGGCCTCAAACCTGCAAGCCTCCCAAATACTGGTATTACAGGTGTGTGCTACCACGCCTGGCTTCTTTTTGAATTTATTTATTTTTAATATACTTCTATTGGTGCATTGTAATTATACATCATAGTGAGGGTCAATGTGATACAAATATACATGCACACAGCACTTAGCGCGATTCCCCCTGGATCCCACCCTACTTCCCCACCTCCCCATACACGTTAGTGAGACTGGTAGTCATACCTTCATAAATGCACACAGCAGTATTTCAGTATTTGAACTGTTTCCTTCCTCGAGCCTCCTTTTCCCCCTCCCTGCCCCTCCCCCAATTCCCTTCCACTATTCTTTTTTTTTTTTTTTTTTGCAGTACTGGGGATTGAACCCAGGGGCATTCTACCTCTGAGCTATGCCCCCAGCCCTATTTTTTTTTATTCTTTATTTGGAAACAGGGTCTCACTAAATTGCAGAGGGCCTCACTAAGTAGCTGAGGCTGGCCGCAAACCTATGATCCTCCTGTCTCAGCCTCCCAAGTACTGGGATTACAAGCGTGTGCCACCACGCCCAGCTCCCTTCCACTATTCTACTAGTCTCTCTCCTCATTTATCTGAAGTTCTTTTTGTTTCCTATTTTCTCTCTGGCTTCCACATATGAGAAAACATATGACCCTTGACTTTCTGAGACTAGCTGATCTCACTTAGCATAATATTCTCTGGTTCCATCCATTTTCCTGCAAATGACATAATTTTGTTCTTCTTTATGGCTGAGTAAAATTCCATTGTGTATATATACCACATTTTCTTTATCCATTCACCTGTGGATGGACACTTTGGTTGGTTCCACAGTTTGGCTATTGTGAGTTGTGCTGCAATAAACACGGACATGCCTGTATCACTGTCCCATTCTGACTTTAATTCTTTTGGAAAGATCCCTAGGAGTGATATGGCTGGGTCATATGGTGGTTCTATTTCTAGTCTTTTCTTCTGACCACATTCCTCTTTTGAGGGGAATGTGGGCCCCTAAGGCATTTATATCACTTCACTTGCAAGTGTTCCCTCTGCCCTACAACTTCAGCACATGCATAGTCATGAGGAGCAGGAGGGATCTAGTGATCTAGCTATCCTTGGAACTTCCCTATCCATCTCCCACAGATGAATAGGGAATTAGTCAATTCTCCCACAGAATTTAGTCAGTTCATTGGTCCTACAGATTCTCTCCCCAGTGTAACCATTTTAGTCCTTTATTTTTATTTATTTATTTTTTTTTTGCGGTACCGGGGATTGAACCCAGGGGCGTTCTACCTCCGCACTACACCCCTGGCCTGGCCTTTTTTTTAATACTTTATTTTGAAACCGGGTCTCACGAAGTTGCAGAGGGCCTCACTAGGTAAAGAGAGAGAGAAACAGGGAGAGGGAGGGAGAGAGAGAGAGAGAGAGAGAGAGAGAGAAAGAGCAAGCTGAGGCTGGCCGTGAACCCGGATCCTCCGGTCTCTGCCTCCCAAAGTACTGGGATTACAAGCGTGCGTCACCACGCCCGGCCATTTTAGTCCTTTAAATTGACAATTCTCTTGCACTTCTAGGCAATCGCAATGACTAGGGCAGGGATGGCAATAGCCTCGACTTCTCCCCTGTTTTCAGGCTCAATTTCCTCCAGGCAGCTCCACTCATATATGAAGTCTCCATTGCCCACACAACCCCTGTCATTTCTATTATATTAAACAGAATATCCTTAGTCTGCTATTGAGGGCCGGTGGTTATAATCCCCCGAGTCATCTGCTTGGCCTGTATTCTCCATCTCAGCTAAATAGACAGAAGGGACTTTCTACTCTCATGGCACTTCCCAGTCTCTGTACCATTGCTCAAGCATTGCTCCCTCTCTGGAATGTCTTCTCTTCCTCCCCCTCCTTTTTTTTTGTGGTTGTTGAAATTCTACACATCTTTCCTGGCTTATCTCAAATGCCATCTCAAATCTCCATGAGGTCTTTCTTGACCCTGTCCAGCAGGCGTGACTTATCCCTCCTTGGGGCTTCTATCATGGGACTTTGTACCTCCACTTTGGGGCTTATCTCATTTTACAGTTATTTGCGTGCTTGTCTTTTCTTTCCTATTAAATTATGCTTTCTTGGACCAGCGACTAGGTCTCGCTCCCGTTGAGTTCCCCATGGCGGCAGCCTACACAGCGCCTGCTGAATCCTGGTCTAGTGCTCAGCAAGAGCATGTGCAGTCGGAGCAGGGATATTTATGCCATAATTGCTTAATACATTGTTGCAGGGGTGGGTAAGCGAGCAACCCTGAGCCGCCATTAGAGACCCTTCTATTGTATGGACGAGGTGTGTTTTTATTTTGGCAGGTGTTAGCTCAGTGATTCGCACATGTCAGTTATTTGAATTATCTTTTCACAGCCTTTGCTGTCTCATTGTACCACTTCTAGTATTATTTCCTTATTATTGTTTTTGGATTGAGTCACTATTTTTATTCTTGTCTTAAGCCATAAAAATCCATGAAAATACTGAGTTTGATATGATACACACATTAAATATTTACAAAACTATTAAGCATCTTTACTATATAATAGTGCAAAGGATAGCATTTTGGAAGAAAACCCTGACTGAGACCCTGATGGGACAATAAATATATATATTGTGTTTGGGGGGGCAGTGGGGATTGAACCCAGGGATGGTCTACCTCTGAGCTATACCCCCAGCCCTATTTTATTTTTTATCTTGGAACAGGGTCTCACTAAGTTGCTGAGGGCCTTGCTAAGTTGCTGAGGCTGGCCTAAACCTGTGATCCTCTTGTCTCACCCTCTCAAGTACTGCGATTACAGGCGTGTACCACCATGCCCGGCTCCTCTCTAAGCAATATTGCCTCAAAACACAGGAACTAGATCTAGAACATACAGAGTCCATGATACCACAGCTCCATTGGGCTAGGAACCAAGCTGTCTTGCTCACCATCACGTAGTTGTCACTCTACAATTATTTATCAAGTCAGTGTATGCAGAACATGGACCTACAAGCACTTATGCACATACCTGAACATACACATACACATTGGAAGTTAAAGTTTTTGGTCTGTGTTTTACTTCACTCTTGACATGCCTCCATATGTTTCCCCCAGACTTAAATTAAGGAGGTGTTAGGGTTTGGGTGTGTCTTCTAAAAGATCACCTATTGGAAACTTGATCCCCTAATTCATCAGTTAATGCTATTTGGAGGTGGGGCTTTGGAGAGGTGATTAGGATTAGGTGAAGTCATGAGGGTGGGGCCCCCATGATGGCATGAGTGGTTTTCTAAAAAGAGGAGGAGAGACCCCTCTATGGCATTAGGATGTGGCGGAAATGTCCTCATCCGATGCCAGCATCGTACTCTCAGGTAGCTCGGTGTTCCAGACCTGTGTCTCAGAGACTTCTTTTATAATTACCCAGTCCGGGGTATTTTGTTATAGCAACAGAAAATAGATGAAGACAAGGGGTGACAGTTTTCCATCACCCCTGCCCTTTGGCTTCACTTGGGAACCTTATCAAGCTGTCACTACAGCTGCTCTGCCAGTCCCTAGCTTGTAGCTTTCTCTGCTACTTCTTCTGGGACAGCTCCCACAGCAGCCACAGGCTGGGAAGCACTCCCTGATGAACAGAGCATGAAAAGTGCTTTGTAATTCTGCCCAGCCCTTTTGATACGGCTTGCTATGGTGGATCACAAGAGAATCTGACTTTGGGGAATCTCTGACATCTTCACAGAAGAAAACAAGAGCTCTGAAGTGCTATTCCAGGCGGGAAACAGGGCCATGGCAATGTCACTCCAGGGCGACAGAGCAGCTCCGAGTTCCCTTCCTTCTCTGAGAAGGCCAATTACTTCACGACTTTGTTCATTCTTCATTGGCATTGCGTGGTAAATCTGGGGTGGGGCAAAGCAGGCTCTTGGAAGATAGAGGTAGATTTTAGCAGAATCCTTTAGCGGAGCACCTCTGTCTTTCCCTTTGCTGAAGAGCGTGCCTTGTCCGTGATTTGACAGGTTGTAGGAGAGGCTGTCTGGTGTAAGAGGTGAGAGTTATTTGTAACATCTTTTGTTTTGCCGCCTCAAAGGCCAATAGAGAAAAGGAATGGGGAGGAGGAGGCAAGGTGGGAGGTCACAGTCTCTAATAGGAGTAGTATTCCAGGGCTTCCATGTCAGAAGAGTAAAGTTTGAATCCCAGCCCTGCCCAAGTTAGCTCGTACCTTTCTTCCTTCAGTGTTCTCATCCATAGAAGGGGAACCTTGTTTCCTGACATTGTTCCCAACAAGGATATAATGGAGGGAAATATATTATCACCAAATATGACACATAATGGGTGCTCAGAAATACTGATTCCCTCTCCTTTCTGTTAAATATCTCTGAATCATGTGCCACCAAGTTATTCTGGCATCCTTCTTTCCTTTATTAATGTTTATGAACTCTTCCGATGCTGTGGGCTACTGAGACGGAACGGACACATACGAAAGTGACTTAAAATCTTTATGAGCTGAGAGTCCAAACAGGCTGCTCGCTAGAGCTCAAATTCAGCCACAGTGCTTACGAGCGGCTTTTAGGCTCTGGATGGGAGGCTGAGCTGAGCTTCCTTAGGCCTGACTCTCAGTTTACTCATTCTGTAGTCTGGTGGTCTTTGATGTCACATCTTACGTAGGACATCCATATATTTATTGTCTAAACTTGGAAGCTTTTGAGAATAAAAGGGGGTGCTATTAAGATTATATTTAGGTTAGGTGTGGTGGCACATGTCTGTAATCCCAGTACTTGGGAGACTGAGACAGGAGGAAGATCACAGGTTCAAGGCCAGCCTCGGCAACTTGGAGAGGTCCTTCAGCAACTTGGTGAAACCTTGTTTAAAAAAAAAAACAAAAAGGGAGGGGGTGGTGGTGGCTGGGGCTACAGCTTAGAGGTACAACTGCCTCTGAGTTCCAGTACCCAAAAACAAAAACAAAAAAAACCCACTAAAGATTATACTTGGATAGCAGGTAAAGTTACGATTATCCCAGGGAAATGGGGTGCATTTTTACCCAAGTTAGGTGCACAGCTTTGGGCCCAAGCTCTGTGCAGGTTTAAATCTTTATGCTTCTCTTCTTCCCGTGCTTTTGGAATCAGTTCTCTTCAGCTTCAGCAATGTCTCTCGTTATGAGGAAGGTCAAAGATGCATGGCATGGGGAACACGTAAATAACATGGCAGATACATATAAAGGGTCAAATGAAAGCCGGAGGGTGAGCCAACCCAGGATCCCCTCCCTCCCACTGTGCAGGCCTGTGGCCTCCATGACAACCAGCTGCGGAGGGAAGTGACAGGCTGGGGAAAGGCCAACCAGATGCTACACCCAGAACACCCAGGCCAAATTCGACATCTGTTCCTGGTCTCAATGGCTGGCTCTCATGCTCCAGACTCCTGAGCATGGGAATTAAAGGGAGAACTTTCATCGCTGTCGTCCTCAGGAACCAAGTGAGCCTCCGCAATGTCCTGGGAGGCAGGATGCTGAAGCAGGTAGCTCCAACTGTACAAAGAATGCTGCCCTAGCTGGGCGTGGTGGCGCACACTTGTAATCCCAGTACTTTGGGAGGCAGAGACCGGAGGATCCGGGTTCGCGGCCAGCCTCAGCTCTCTCTCTCTCTCTCCCTGTCTCTCTCTCTCTCTCTACCTAGTGAGGCCCTCCGCAACTTCGTGAGACCCGGTTTCAAAATAAAGTATAATAAAATAGGGCCACGGATGTAGCGTGGAGGTAGAACACTCCTGAGTTCAATCCCCGGTACTGCAAAAAAAAAAAAAAAAAAAAGAATGCTGCCCTGGTCATGGGGGCCCGGGGCCAGGGGGCAGCTCAGGAGCACAGATCATGCACTTCAGAGGGCCCCTGGAGATACTTTGAGGCCAAGAGGAAGGGGCTCTGGGCTTCTAATCAGTAGATCTTGAGTTTCCTCTCTGCTAGAGAGGAACTTCAGTGTCTGCACCTGAAATTTGGATAACCAATGTTCTGCCAAAGTCCACCGACCAGAGTTACTGGGAAGATAAAATGAGATAATGTACTTGGAAGTAGCTTACAAACCCTAAATCCCCGTACAAATGGCATTGCTATTGGAGATCTTCAATTCCAACCCCTGAATCTGAAGATGAAAATCCAAGGTCCAAGAGAGTCAAGAGTGTGGCTTAGGCTGGGCATGGTGGTGTACACCTATAATCCCATTACTTGGAAGGCTGAGACAGGAGGATCGCAGGTTCGAGACCAGCTTCAGCAACCTAGGGAGACCCTGTTTCAAAACAAAAGAATAAAAAAAGGGGCTGAGGGTATAGCTCAGAAGTAGAATGCCCCTGGGTTCAGTCCTCAGTGCCCCCCCCACACACACTGTGGAGGGATGTCCATGGAATGTGTATTATAGGGAAGAAGCTGGTGGAGAAGGTAAAATTTAAGAAAAATGGGAAACCAGGGGCAAATCAAGGAGGCAAAAAAACTTTTTTCCCCAGGAACTTAATTGAAATCTGTGCTAGGTGAGATGAGAAATGATTCCACGGTTATCTTTTTTAGGCAGCGGGATCCTTCGCATCTTTTATTCCTCATCGTCACGGACACTGACTGGAGTTGATTTCATCTGAAGCTTTTTCATCCTGGAGCTTTGAGGCCAGAGCCGATTATGCTAGTAATCCAGCAATGTCATTCTCTTATTAAAAATGCTCCTGTGGGCTGGCTGTCCTGCTCCAACACTGATACAGGCGATGAGGGCATGGCCGGGCTAGAAAGGATATAGAGAGCTGGAGAGGATCTGTCTCTGGAGTTGGAATGCCTAGGGGGAGAATCCCAGTTTTGCTGCTGCTCCACTCTGCCATCTGGGCGAGTTTCCTAACCGTTCTGTGCATCTGTTTCCTCATCTGTACAATGAAATCATGAATGGTTTTCACACGATGTGAGGTTTAAACAAGTTAACACATTTGCTGGGCGTGGTGGTGCGTGCCTGTAATCCCAGTACTTGGGAGGCAGAGGCAAGAGGATCAAAGGTTCAAGGACAGCCCTAGCAATGTAGCAAGGCTCTCAGCAACCTAGTGAGACCCTGTTTCAAAATGAAAAAAAAAAAACACAAAACAAAACAAAACAAACAAAAACATGATTAGAAAGGTTCTTGGCATACATTCAACTGTTTACCTGCTTATTAAATAAAAATAAATAAGGGTATAACAGATGGACATGGGTGAGAGGCAGTGAGAAGTAGAAAGAATGTGAGCTTTGTCATCACACAGACTTGCATTTAAATCCCAATTTCCCAGCCTTTTTCTATCAACATTTATATTTTCCTAATTATAAAAGGAATATGTGTTTATAGCAGAAAATTTAGAAAATACAGAAAACCAACAGGAAGTAATGACCAACCCTAATTCTACCACAGGGAGAGGGCCGCCATATTGGTATTGTTGGTAATGACGTTTTCTTCACAGCCTGGTTCTGATGCTGGTGGTTCCTTGGCCTTTATTAACCCTCCTCTCTTAGTATATGCCCTAGGGGGAAATGTGGGAATCATGTGAGGGCAAGGAACTGTGAATGCCTAGTAAAGCAAATATTTTTGGACAACGAGGATGCCCTTGATATGTAACTCAGAGCCCTTAATCTGCACAATTTTAGTGTTCTGTGCCTGAGTTTTAAGAGCCCAGTCTCCTAGTGATAAGCCATGCCAAGCATTTAGATCGAAACTCATAAATTTCTTCTTCCAACTTCCCTGCTATAATTACTTGGCCCTTCACATTATTGTTGTCAATTGCCAAGTGTGGCCAGTGAGTGACAGGTAGATGATTTGTGCCTGGGGTGGGTCACTGTTTTGCTTGGTCTGAGAGTTTTTGTTTAATGCTCCATGGGAAGGCCATCAGTGGGTAGCAGAGGAGAAGAAACAGGAGAAGTCTACAGGGCCACGATTTGGCAGCATGAGGAAAGTTGTAAATTAGGCTGTCAGAAGGGAACTTTCTGGCAAACCCAGTGAACAGACACAAGGTGTGAGGCAGCCAGAACTTGTAATAAGCCGACACTCTCTTTCACTGGTGGTTCCTCTTGTTGGTTTTTCGGTGAAGTGGTTAGACGTGTTAACTGTCACCCAAACAGAGTCCAAACTGCTTTGGAATTGGGGGTGTGGTGGTGGTCAACAGTGGTAAAGAAGAGGGGTACAAATGTGCAGATCTATGAATCAGACTAGCTGCTTGTGGGCTTGGAAAATTGCCGACAGTATGACCAAATCTATTTCTGGTCACTATCCATGAGCAATGGCACAAAACTCATTTAGTGACTTTAGTGGGATAATCCCCAGTTAACTTAAAGGGAGGAGAGGGCCTATAAAGTAAAATCATGACATCAATATTGGAGAAACTTAGAGAGGTATGCTCTCTTTTCTCCCATATAGTAGGCAAAATAGGCTCTAGTATATGTGGTCCATACAATGATATGTTAATTTCCTTATCCTTCCCCCCCTTTTTTTTGTGGTACTGGGGATTGAACCCATGGGCATTTTACCTCTGAGCTATAACCCATCCCTATTTTATTTTTTATTTGAAACAGGGTCTCAGCCAGGTGTTGTGGCGCACGCTTGTAATCTCAGTACTTGGGAGGCTTGAGACTGGAGGATCGCAGGTTCGCGGCCAGCCTCAGCTACTTAGTGAGGCCCTCCACAATTTAGTGAGACCCTGTTTCAAAATAAAGAATAAAAAATAGGGCTGGGGGTGTAGCTCGAAAGTAGAATGCCCCTGGGTTCAACCCCCAGTACTGCAAAAAAACCAAAACCAAAAACAAACAAACAAAAAACAGGGTCTCACTAAGTTGCAGAAGGCCTCACTAAGTTGCTGAGACTGGCCTGGAACTTGCCATCCTTCTGTCTCAGCCTCCCAAGTACTGATATTACAAGTGTGAGCCACCACACCCAGCTCCCTATCCTTTTTCGTCAATGTAACAGCAATTCACATTGATGACCAAGCTAAAAACGTGTCTATCTTTTCCGCTAAGGCCCATGTCAACATGGTTAAGTACCTACTTTAATTGCACTGACCAAACATTCTGACTTGCCCAGGGCAATCATAGCTTATGTCTATTATTCTAACCAGTACATATTTTTAAAACTCCATTTCATTAAAAAAAATGTCCCAGTTGGCATAAGTTATATGCCAATCCCCCCCACCTCCCATGAGTGAAATCAGGGCATGCCCCTCCAACACACAGGCCTACTTTTCACACTGTTTCTTTGTTCAGAAAAATTTCCAGGGTTTCTTAAAGGCTCTTGGGCCTTCATTTTAATTCCTTAGCAGGATTCCCTCTGAGCCAGGGACCACTATCTCTTTGTGCATCATTTTTCAAACTTTTTTTGAGTAGCAGAATCTATTTTTTTTCATATGAAAAGTTAGGCAGATAAACTAGAGCTTTTGAAGTGGAGGTGAACAGTGCAGATACCCAGACATTTGGCTTTCCTCTCGTTCCCTCTGGTGTGGGTCTCTGACTGATCTCAGGGCCTGGTGGAGAGAAGATTAAAATCTGCTGCCAAAGTGTACACTGCCATCAATTTAAAGCGCTTCCGCTTTATGGAGTGAATATACTTGCTTTCTAGTAAAGTTAAGTTAGCAATATGGTACTTATTGAAGCTTGGCACAAGTAAATAATAATAAGGGTCTTAAAAACATTTCCCCAGATCAACCTAGGTGCCCGTCAACAGACAAATGGATAAAGAAAATGTGCTATATACACAGAGTGGAATTTTACTCAGCCATAAAGAAGAATAAAATTATGTTGTTTGCAGGAAAATGGATGGAACTAGAGAATATTATGCTAAGTGAGATCAGCTAGTCTCATAAAGTCAAGGGGGGTATGCTTTCTCTCATACCCCCCTTGACTTGGAAGCTAGAGAGAAAATAGGAAACAAAGAGGACTTCACAAACATGAGGAAAGAGACCAGTAAAATAGTGGAAGAGGGATGAGGGAGAGAGGCAGAGAGGAAAAAAAAAAGAGGGAAAGAGGAAGGAAATAGTTCAAGTAATGTTATGTCCATGTATGAAGGTATCACTATTAATCTCACTAACATGTAGAGGGAGGGGAGTGGGAGCGGGTGGGATGTGTGCATGTATGAATGCATCACTCGCTTAGTATCTCACTATGATGTATAATTACAATGCACCAATACAAGTATAAAAACAAGCAAACAAACAAGCAAACAAACAAACAAAAACATTCCCAGGCCTCAGCCTTAATTCTGCGTTAGTCTATTCCCATGGTCTTGGTTCTTCAAACCAATCAAAACTTTGTCCTCCCCACAGAATGTGACTGAGGAGTGATCACACCAAGGCCTGTTTTACCAACCATGGTCCCCTGGATCTGATCATGGCAATTCTCTAATCTCGCCTGTCCCTGCCTGGGCCATTCGGTCTAATTCTGGCTGTATGTCTTGTCTTCTGTAACTTTATCCTTTGTCCACGATTTGAAATGCTGGTCCAGCACACATTCTCTCCTCATCCTCGCACCAGGGTACCTTCTGGTATTGAATTCTATTTTTAAATTCCTCATGTCTTAAAAAAATGTCTCCACAGAACCTACCACACACATCAATATGTTAAAAAACTTCCTTCGCTGAAACTCAGGAATTTCTTCCGGCTTGGCCAGTCCCATTATTTCAGACATCCTATCCAAATATAGGGTTTGGTCAGAAGCAGCCACATAGGTACTAGTCCACCTATATTTCAACCACAGTTGACTCGCCAGCCTGAGCACCCCCATCAAATCTTGATTGTGGGGATCAGGTTATTTTTCTTGGCACAGATCCAAAACGCTGAGGCTAGAATTCAATATTAAGCCGGTCTCCCTAGGATGTCATTAAGAGGGTTTAGTTACTGAAACACCAGAGGATATTGTCATAATATAGTAATTTCATTCAAAATGGCCTTGTGCGGAAGACCCTCTGCCTTCTGCCTTATAAATCTCTCATGCCCTGGAGGTGGGCTTGGGGTGGGGCGGGAGGCTCATCAGGAATGGGTGCCTTTGCATGTTTGTTTAATTATTTTTTTAAAAAGTTTGAAATGGAGTCTATCTATCTATCTCTCTAACTCTCTATCTCTCTATCTCTATCTCTCTCCTCTCTTTCTTTTGATTGAACCCAGAGGCATCCTACCACCAAGTTACAATCCCAGCCCAATTTTTTAAGTCTTATTTGGAAACAGGGTCTCACTAGATTGCTGAGAGCCTTTCTAAGTTGCTGAGGCTGACTTTGAACTTGTAATCCTCCTGTCTCAGTCTCCCAAGTACTGGGATTTACAAGTGTGTGCCACCATGCCCAGCTTGAGGTGGGATTTTCTTGACAGCTAATTTGATGTACTAGTAATGACTTCTAGGTGTACAGAACTATTCAAACAGAGGTTTTCTTTAGTCACCTATTTCTTGCTTGGGACATTTATGGAAAAGTCATTTATACTTTGAGTAAAGTATGCACTCATATATGTTGCATCTTGTGTATAGAAAAGTTGGCTTGAAGCCGGGCGTGGTGGTGCATACTTGTAATCCCAGTACTTGGGAGGCTGAGACAGGAGGATCACAGGTTCGCGGCCAGCCTCAGCTACTTAGTGAGGCTCTCAGCAACTTAGCAAGACCCTGTTTCCAAATAAAAAATAAAAAAAATAGGGTTGGTGGTATAGCCTGGAGGTAGAAGGCCACTGGGTTTCATCCCCAGTACCACCAAAAAAAAAAAAAAAAAAAAGGTGGCTTGAATTTTTAAAAAGACGATAATTCTACGTACTTAATAAGTTTTTGTCATACAATTATGTGGACTTTCCTCTTAGAGGAAGAATCAATAATTTCAACGTAAGCTAAAGAATAGGGTTTCTCAGTCTTGGCACTATGGACATCTTGGGCCAAATTACTATCTATCATTGGGGGCTATCCTGTGCATTGTAGGGTTTAGTGGCATCCTTGAATTCTGCCCAAGAGATGCCAGTAACAGCCTGCTTCCCCCAGTTATTGTCAAATGTCCTTCAGGAGAAAAATCAGCCTTGGTTGAGAACCACTGAAATAGCAAGACAGAAAAGATGCTAGAGGAAGAGGTGGGACTTCAGCTCCTGTTTCATGCATCAGTGGTGACACAGATCAAGAGGTGGCCTCTTGGCTGGATGAGATTTCTTCCCTACTGACCCAGACACTTCTCCTAAGTTTCTCCTCTTACAAAAAAAAAAAAAAAGTGTGTGTGTGTGTGTGTGTGTGTGTGTGTGTGTGTGTGTGTGTTACTAGGTATTGAACCCTGGGGCATTTTATCTCTGAACTATACCCCCAACCCTATTTTATTTTTTATTTGGAAACAGGGTCTCATTAAGTTGCTGAGAGCCTTGCTAAGTTGCTGAAGCTGGTTTTGAGCCTGCGATCCTCCTATCTCAGCCTCCCAAGTACTGGGATTACAAGCATGCACCACCATACCTGGCTTCTCTTACAAAAATTTTGAAAATACCTTTTGCCTTATGAATTAGCCCCATATGGAAAGCATGCAGAGTTCTAAAATGCTAAGTAGCTGATATTATTTTTCTTCAGGTAAAGTAAATAATTCAGGAATGTGCTTATATCAGTTAGCTTTTGCTATTAAACAAACCAATCCAAAGTTTGGTGGCTAAAAAAGACATTTGTTACTGCTCACATATGGTGTTGGCTGGGGTTCAGCTGATCTAGGCTGGGCTTGGCCGGGCAGCTCTGCCTCTCAATGTAGGTCTGTGGGTCAGCTGGGGCTATCGCAGCTGGCTGAGCTCTGCCCCCCCATGGCCCTCGCATCATTGTCCTGGCACCAGCGGGCAACTCAGGAAATATTTGCCTCATGGTGATGGACGAGGTATAGGGGGACAAGCAGAAACACATAAGGACTCTTGAGACTTAAACTCAGGACCAGCATACCACCACTTCTGATTCATTCCACTGGCCAAAGTGAGTCATATGGCTGAACCAAGTCAACGGGAGGGGAGATACATGCTTGGCCACTTTGGTGAGAAGAACTGCAATTATATGGCAAAAGGCAATGTAGTAAGTGGATGGGGGAAGGATTGTGGTCAATGACGTGATTGATCACAGCTCTTATCTTTAGTGTAATATTTTTGTTTTTATATAATATCACAACTAGGATCCTTAACTTTACTGGACACTTCTCTAATAAGAGAATATAAGGGGGGGGGCATGGTGGTGCATGTCTGTAATCCCAGTACCTGTGAGGCTGAAACAGGAGGATGCAGTTTCGAGGACAACCTCAGCAACATAGTGAGATTCTCAGCAACCTAGTGAGACTCTGTTTCCAAACAAAAAATAAAAAGGGCTGGGGGTGTAGCTCGGAGGTAGAATGCCCCTGGGTTCAATTCCCAGTAACACACACCACACACACACACACACACACGCACACACACACACACACACACGCACACACACACACACACACACACACACAGTATCATCACAGGGCCATTTCAAGAATGGGATCATCTAGAATGGAAGAATGAGCCAAACAAACTCTCTGGAAATTTATTTTTAACTCCCTTTAGCTCAGTCTTGCATGAATTAAACAGCATTATATTTCTGTGGTTTTAGAAAATGGAAAAAAAAGCTAGATTTGTCTGACACGGAGGCAAAGAGGAAAGGCATTTTCCAAGATGTTTGTGAGATTAAGATGCAAAAACACTGATTTTTTTTTTTAAGGATTGGCAGATTGCAGATGTGTTGGCCCGAGGAATGTTGGGTGAAAATCTCTGGAATGTTTTAGCAACCTTTTAAATTTATGGCCAGGAAATGTGTGCTGCTTGCCTTCGCTGCATCTTTTCAAAAGGTCTCTTGTAAATCCAGTTAAGCCTCGTCTAGGTAGGGAGGTTTGGAAACAGTGGTAAGTGAAAGGTAGTCTCTGCAGCTGTTCTCAGCCCCAGCCTAATGTAACCCGAATCTGACCACTTCTTGGATGTTTACATTTGGTTTCAGTATTATTATTATTATTATTATTTTGTGGTACTGGGGATTGAACCCAGGGGCGTTCTACCTCCGCGCTACATCCCCGGCCCTACTTTTTATACTTTATTTTGAAACCGGGTCTCACGAAGTTGCGGAGGGCCTCACTAAGTAGAGAGAGAGAGAGAGAGAGAGAGAGAGAGAAAGAGAGAGAGAGAGAGAGCGAGCTGAGGCTGGCCACGAACCTGGATCCTCCGGTCTCCGCCTCCCAAAGTACTGGGATTATAAGCGTGCGCCACCACGCCCAGCCTTTCAGTATTATTTTTAACTGATGAAAGAGCAGTTCAAAGTCATGCCCCCCTCCTTGGCACTTAACCATAATCTCTCAAGGCTCAGTAGCAAAATGGCAATTAGTCACGTCAGGGGGACTTGAATTGGGTGGAATTAAAAGTCACTTACCTAATTACACATGTGAATATACCAAAGATGAACGGGTTAGTGCATGCAAGGATAAGACCTTACAGCACAAATCACATTTAACTATTTATGCTGAGACCCTAGGTTTAGAGGACGATGTTTTGCATCTTTGGCATAATTCACCAAAATGGGTGTGTACCGCACACCTATCAGAAGGGTTTAAACACAATGAAACAGGGCCGGGCGTGGTGGCGCACACTTGTAATCCCAGTACTTTGGGAGGCGGAGACCGGAGGATCCGGGTTTGTGGCCAGCCTCAGTTCTCTCTCTCTCTCTCTCTCTCTCTCTCTCTCCTTAGTGAGGCCCTCCGCAACTTCGTGAGACCTGGTTTCAAAATAAAGTATAAAAAATAGGGCCGGGGGCATAGCGCAGAGGTAGAACGCCCCTGCGTTCAATCCCCTTCGTACTGCCAAAAAAAAAAAAAAAAAAAAAAAAACCAACAAAACAAAATGCTGACAATAACAAGTACTGGAGATGATACAGAACCATCAGAACTTTCAAATATTGTTGTAAAGAGTACCAAATGGTTCAGCCACTTTGGCAGACAATCCTGCAATTTCTTATTAAGTTAAGCATATGGTTACTATAGTACCCAGGAATCCTACTCTTAGGTAGTGCCCAAGAGAAATTGAAACTATATGCACACAAGAACCTCAATATGAACATTTATAGCGGCAATGTGCACAATCTCCAAATGTCCCTTAATTGGTGACTGATGGATAAACTGTGATACTTCTGTATGGTGGAAAGTTACACAGCAATAAAAGGGCATGAACTATTGATATATGAAATACCAAGGTTAAAGCTCAAATGTATGATGATAAGTGAAGGAAGCCAGACTCAAAAGGCTGCAAACCATGTGATTCCATTTATATGGTATTCTGGACAAAGGCACATCTATAGGGAAGAACATATCAATGGCTGTCAGGGATTTGGGTTAGGGACTGTCCTACAAAAGGGGCATATGGGAAATTTGGGGGGTGATGGAATTGTTCTGTATCTTAATAATTGTAGTGGTTATGTGATTGCATACCCATGTTAAAACTCATAGAACTGTGCACTCAAAAGGGTGAATTTACACCCCAACTTTAAAAAATGTGTGTGTTTCGTGTCCCCCAGAATCTCCTATTTCGTATTTGTCAATGTCAAATATATAACTGGGATGGTCACTCAGCTCCTGCCTGCTTCTTTGGAAGTGGTTCCCTGCCCCCCAGGCTCTGCTGACAGGGTGGGCTTGGGCTATGTACCTTCCAGGTGACTCTGCATCCAGACCCCACCTGATGGGACTGAAGGGAGCTGGCCACCTGAACTGAAATAGTAAGATGCTTTTTTGAGATTTGCTCGAAGGGACATTGAAACCACAGTCCAGAGGGCATAGATCTTGGCCTGCGGATGTGTTTTACTTGGCCTTTACAGTGTTTAAAGAAATTCAATTAGTTGCCAACATTAAAAAATGAGAAATTTCACATAAAAATCCAGATTTCCGGCTTCTCTTTAAGAAATGGGAGGATCCGGTAAAATGGACCCAATTTCCCGCACGGAGACAATGGCTGGGGCTGAGATCCTCAGCCCCTCACACTGGCCTGTGCTCTCCATGGGTGTGGCTCAGCCCCTCCTCACACTATGCTTCTTCTGGTGGTTTAGAAAGTAATCAGCGGCGTGTCTATACTGAAAGAATCCGCATCAGGGAAAAGAGCATGACTCTCTGTTTACCTGTGGGGCGCACCTGGTCTCTGTAGGCCTGAGAGTTTGCGCTGCCCTCCCACTCAAATGGTTTCTGAGCAATGAGTATTGGGCTTGTGTAGATAGACACCATGGCTACCCATGTCCATGTGCAAACTGGAGAGAACCTTACACAGAAGCAAGTGTGTGCAGATTTTAAAAAAGTGTGTGTGTGTGTGTGTGTGTGTGTGTGTGTGTGTGTGTACAGAGAGAGAGA
>PVJS01021216.1:0-31736 GCA_004027185.1 Glis glis
AAAAAATAGGGCTGGGGGTGTAGGTCAGAGGTAGAATGTCCCTGGGTTCAATCCCCAGTACTGCAAAAAAAAAAAAAAAAATATCCAACTCCAGTGAGGCCCTCCGCAACTTAGTGAGACCTTGTTTCAAAATAAAAAAATAAATTAGGGCTGGGGTGTAGCTCAGAAGTAGAATGCCCCTGGGTTCAATCCCCAGTACCCCCCCAAAAAAAGAGAAAGAAAAGAAAATCCAATTCAATGAAAAGTAATAGTAGGTAAGATTGTACAGTATTCACTGTGCGCCAGTCCCATCGAGGCCCTCTTACACATGGGCTGCTTATTCCTTTCAGCAGCCCTGAGAGAAGGGCTGGGTGCAGCTGTGGTGCCTTCCCCACACCAGACTCTGGGTTCAATCCCCAGCACTGCAAAACAAACAAAACAAAACCCTATGAGGAAGGAATTATCTTCCCTGTTTTGCAGACAAAGTCACCCAGTAACCTGTTCAAGGTCACACAGCTTGGCAAGCCAGGATTAAAACCCAGCAAGTTGGCTCCTCCTAACCCCCACACCCTCCTGCCTCTTGAGACCCAACAGGAAAAAGGAGGGCGGAGTTGAGCAATGACTTGTGGAGCCAAGTCATGTTAGGTCAGACACTGGTGCCTGGACAGACAGGAATGACTCCCCTTGTTGGTCTTTCCCCCGTTTTCTGTAGGCTCCATTTATTCTCATCTACTGCAGACCAATTTTCTCCACACATAGAAGGAAACCTGGCTTCTGACAGCTCCCAAGTTATTTTCAGAACCCACGGAGAAGCCAGGCATGGTGGCACACGCTTGTAATTCCAGTACTTGGAAGGTGGAGACAGGAGGACCGGGGTTCGTAGTCAGCCTCAGCTACTTCGTGAGGCCCTCCACAACTTAGTGAGACCGTTTCAAAATAAAGAATAAAAAATAGGGCTGGAGGTGTAGCTCGGAGGTAGAATGCCCCTGGGTTCAATCCCCAGTGCCAAAAAAAAAAAAAAGAATCCACGGAGAAACAAACTGTTCTCTCTTTCAGCGCCAAGTTAGAAGTTGCTGGAAGAGGATTTTGAGTGGCCTGCTGGGTCTGTGATCACTCCCAGCCAGTCTACAGTGGGCAAGGTGGAGAGATCCACAAGATGGCAGTTTCCTTTCAAGTTTTTGGTGAGGGTGGTGGGGTTGCCAGTTCCTAGAAAGGGACAGGGAGTCTATTATGGGCACCAGGACCCCACACTCGTGATGCAACTACTAGGAGTGAGAAAGGCTTCAAATCCAGGCTTCGCAGAACACTGGGCCAGGACCCCTGGGAGCTCAGGGACAGCAGGGTGGGGACAGACAGGATGGAAAGGAAATGAGGATGGAGCAGGAAAAGGAAGTGAGGATGGCTCCTGGCACAATAGGGGTCCCTCAGGCAGGCTGGGAGAGGACATGTGAGCAGAAGGGGTGCAGAGCTCCTGGATTCCAGGTCAAGGGTGAGGAGCCAAAGGGGCTCATTGCTTTGCTCTCTTTTTTGGGGGTGTACTGGGGAATGAACCCAGAGACATTCTACCTCCAAGTTATACCCCCAACCCGATTTTATTTCTTTTTTCTTTTTTATTAGTGCATTGCAATTATACATCTTGAAGGATTTCAGGGTGGTTGACGTATTCTATTCATGCACTCCTCCGTCAATGAGGGAGGCCCAATTCCCACCCCCTGCCTCCCCCCTCCTTCCCATTTTCAGCATAGTAGTTGACTTTGATATCTTTGTGTATGCCCATCCTGTGCACCAGTTTGTTTCCTTCTCCTTCCCTCCCTTCTCCCCCAGTTAGTTCCCCTTCTTCGCTCATCTGAGGTTTTCTCTCTTTGTCTGGAGTTTCTCCTGTGCAGGGTCGTGACTCATCCTCCCGTGACCTCAGCACTGGGGTTCTCTGGGGTTGGGACTGGGGGCTTACCCGCCCTGCGCCCCCAGTGCCAGGGGGAGGGGTTCTCTGGGGGCAGGGCTGAGGGCTCCCCTGCCCCGTGTCCCCAGCACCGGGGTGAGGAGGTGAGGGGTTCTCCAGGGGTGGGGCCAAGGGTTCGCCTGCCCCACATCCCCAGCGCTGGGGAGTCTCCAGGGGCAGGACCGAGGGCTTGCCTGCCCCACGTCCCCAGAGCTGGGGAGTCTCCAGGGGCAGGACCGAGGGTTTGCCTGCCCCACGTCCCCAGCGCTGGGGTGAGTGGTTCTCCAGTGGCGGGGCCAAGGGTTTGCCCACCCCGCATCCCCAGTGCTGGAGGGTCTCTGGGGGCGGGGCCAAGGGCTCACCCGCCCTGTGTCCCCAGCACCACGGGGTGGGGTTCTCCGGGGGCAAGGCTGAAGGCTCACCTGCCCCATGTCCCCAGTACCAGGGGGTCTCCAGGAGCGGGACCAGGGCTCACCCACCCCGCGTCCCCAGCGCCGGGTGGGGGGAGGCCTCCAGAGTGGGGTCAAGGGTTCACCCGCCCCATGTCCCCAGCACCGGGGGGGAGGGGTTCTCTGGGGGCAGGCCAAGGGCTGCCCTGTGTCCCCAGCGCTGGGGGAAGGGGTTCTCCAGGGGCAGGCCAAGGGCTTGCCCACCCTGCGTCCCCAGCACCAGGGTGAGTGCTTCTCCAGGGGTGGGGCCAAGGGTTTGCCCACCCCACATCCCCAGTGCTGGAGGGTCTCTGGGGGTGGGGCCAAGGGCTCACCCGCCCCGCGTCCCCAGCGCCGGGGGGGGGGGGAGGGAGGCCTCCAGAGTGGGGTCAAGGGTTCACCCGCCCCATGTCCCCAGCGCCGGGGGGAAGGGGTTCTCTGGGGGGGCCAAGGGCTCACCCGCCCCGTGTCCCCAGCACCAGGGGGAGGGGTTCTCCAGGGGCAGGGCCGAAGGCTCACCCACCCTGTGTCCCCAGCGCTGGGGGGAGGGGTCCTCTAGGGACGGGGCCCAGGGCCCACCTGCCCCACATCCCCAGCACTAGGGAGTCTCCAGGAGCAGGGCTGAGGGCTCACCCGTCCTGCATCTCCAGCCGGGGATCTCCAGGGGCGGGGCCAAGGGCTCACACGCCCAGCATCCCCAGTGCCAGGGAGTCTCCGGGGGCAGGGCTGAGGGCTCACCCGCCCTGTGTCTCCAGCGCTGGGGATCTCTGGGGGCGGGTCCGAGGGTTCACCCGCCCCGCGTCCCCATCGCCGGGGGGGGGAAGGGTTCTCTGGGGGTGGGGCCAAGGACTTGCCTACCTCGTGGCCCCAGTGCAGGGTGGGTCTCTGGAGGGCGGGACCGGGGGCTGACCCACCCGTGTTCCCAGTGCTGGGTCGCTGGGGAGGGGCCATGTCTCATCTACCTATGTCCTCAGTTCTGGGGTGTTCCAGGACAGTGTTGGGCTGCTCATGGGGACCGTGATTCGTCGGCTCATGTTCTCAGAGTTGGGCTGCTCCTGTGTATGGCCACCTCTTCTTTGTTTTTCCTCATCACACTTGTTGCGGGAGCAGAGGCTCATGGTCCACCCCTTGAAACCATTGTTGTAGGTGCAAATCTAGATTGACTTGGGCTTCATCATGTTCCGGAGTTGATTGGTTTCTTTTTTTTTTTCTTTCTTGTGGTACCGGGGATTGAACCCAGGGGGGTTCTACCTCTGAGCTACACCCCCGGCCCTATTTTTTATCCTTTATTTTGAAACTGGGTCTCACGAAGTTATGGAGGGCCTCACTAAGTAGCTGAGGCTGGCCACGAACCCGGATCCTCCGATCTCCGCCTCCCAAGTACTGGGATTACAAGCGTGCGCCACCACGCCCAGCTTATTTCAATGGTGGTATATAGTCGCTGTTTTCACAAGGATCTGCGGTCTCTTTGCTGTTGGTCTCCGGGAGACATGGTGTAGGCATGGCCCTGCATAGATGGTGCCATTGCCTTCGCACTCCACTTACCAGGTGAAATGCGTGGAGTTCTGTTTAGCCCTCCGCTCTGTTCACTGCCTCGCACTCCGCTGCTCTTTGGCTCTCTTTGTTTTGTTGAGTTTTGTCTGCCCCACTTTTCTTGTTAAGAAGCAGTCTTCCTGCCGGCTGATTTCCAAGTTTCAGAGTGCCGGCAACACGCTGCCTCCCATTATCTCACTCACCCGTATTCTTGTTGCTGGGTGGCTCCGGGGGGCCATGCCATGTCCATCCATGTCCTCAGTGCTGTGGTGTTCTGCGCCAGTGCTAGGCTACTCCAGGGGGGCTGTGTTTCATCCGCTCATTTTCACAGTGTTGGGCTGCTCCTGTGCCTGACCGCCTCATCTATGTCTCTCTGCATCACTTTCTTTGCGGGGGCCGAGGCTCGTGTCCCAACCTTTGCCGGTGTGGTGTGGATCTGTTCGACTTAGGCTTCATCATGGTCCAAAGTCGACGGCTTTCGATGGTGGACTATAATCGCTGGTTTCACAAGAATCAGCTGTTTCTTTGCTGGAGGGTTCTGGGAGCTGTGTGGCTCAGCCAAGATGGCGCCTTTGTCTCTGCTCTCTGCTTACCAGGTGAGATGCTTTGAGCTCCCTACCGCCCTCCACTCTTTCCACTGCCTCGCATTCCACTGCACTTTGGTTCTCATTGTTTTGTTGAGTTTTGGCTGCCCTACTTTTCTTTTCAAGATGCAGTCTTCCCGCCAGCCGAGCTCCGACTCTCGGAGTACCAGCAACACGCTGCCTCTCGCAATCCCGCCATCTTGGTTCTCCCCGATTTTATTTCTTATTTGGAAACAGGGTCTCACTAAATTGCAGAGGGCCTGGCTAAGTTGCCGAGGCTGGCTTCGAACCTGTAATCCTCCTGTCTTAGCTTCCCAAATACTGGAATTACAAGAGTGCCACCATGCCCGGGTTGCTCTCTGTCTTTTGAAATGCCAGTCTTGGGCTGGAGGTGTGGCCGGTGGTAGAGTGCTTACCTAGGGAGTGTGAGCTCTGGGTTCGGTCCCCAGCACCACAAAAACATAAATCAATAAAATGAGATGACCTTCTCCCTGGGAACTTAGTCTTCATGCTTCCTCTCAGCTTGTGTTGGACCCATTCCTGAGTAACAGATCACCCCCAAAATGTAACTACGAAGGCAATAACAATAGCTGATTATTTCTCACAGTTTCTAAGATCAGGATCTGGGGGTTGCTCATCTGAACAATGGCAGCTGGGAGTCTTTCCTGGTACTGCAGTCCTGTGGCGGCTGGAGCCAGGGCACCTGGAGGCCTCTGCACTCACAGGACTGCAGCCACAGCTTGATTGATCAAGGTGATTTCAAAGGTCCACCCAGACTCAAGTGTTCCATAGTGGGATGCTAAATGCCCCCCCGAAGGCCAAGTGTTACAGGCTTGGTTCCTAGGGAGATGCTAATGGAAGGTGGTGGGATCCTTGGAGTCAGGGACTCAGGGGAGGTCTTTAGGATATTGGAGGCATACCTTCAAAGGGGACTGTGGTTCCTTCCTCTTCCACTCTTGCTTCCTGGCCACAGGTGAGCAGCATACTCTGCCACATGCTCAGGCACCCCAGAAGCTGGAAAGCAATGGGGCTCCCCCATTGTGGATTGGAACTATGAGCCCAAATCTTCTCTCTTAAGTTTATTATCTCAGAAACTTTGTTATAGTGACAGAGAGCAAACTGAAACAAAGAGGATGGAACATGCTTCCCATCCATGGAGGGGCATTATCATACCACAAGAGGAGCATATAGGAAAGGATGCATATTGGTGCTGCCACCTTTGGAAAACACACCTGCCCACAACTCCTTCACAGTGGCACGATTCAGAAAAGGAAAGGAAAGGAACAGGAAAGGAACCAGGGCTGACATTGCTTCATCCCAAACTGTGCCTCTTCTTATTGTTAATTCAAACAATATAGAACATAAATTAAAAAGCTTAAGTCCCTCTCTTATCCAGCTACCCAAAAGAAAGCTATCTTAACAGTTTGCTATTCAGTCTTTCAGATCCTTTTTCTAAATACTTACAAATATGTACCTAAGTGTTAATGTGATGGAAATTTTCTGCTGGCCCTCCAGGCTCACTCTCCACCCAACCCAGCCCTGTGCCCCAGGAGACTGACCTGCAGGAAACACATCCTTTGCTTTCTGCCTTCCAGGTGAGTTTGGCAAATGGGAAGTACCAGGAAGAGATGGGAAGGAGGAAGGAGAGGAAGAAGGAGGTGAGGGTATGATTTCCCCATCTCCCACCCTGGTGTCTCAGTGGGGTGACTGTGTCCCTCTCCAGAGAGTCTCAACTCCCGAGAGGTGGCCGCTCTGCACGGTTCTCTCTGTCTCTGGGTTCCAGCAGGTAGTATGGATCCCCAGGGTACTACATCATGTCTGTGGTTTCCCTATATCCAGCCCACAACTCTATAAATATTTCTTTTATTAAATTCCCCTCAAATTACCCAATACAAGTGTGCCCCTGAGTGATGTGATATAGCACATACCCATAGTGTTAAAGGGTATTGTGCTTGTACCTATTATTTAGCAACTAGCTTTTTTCACTTACTATAGCATGTCTATCTTTCCCCATCAGCACATATAAGATTCACCTTGTTCCTTTAATATTTGCATGAGCCCCAACTTGTGTGACTTTCTGCTATTGATGGACACTTATGTTGTTGCCAACATCCCCGCCCCCCCGACAAACACTGGCACAAAGGACATACTTGCACGTATCTGTCTGCTAAGCTGTGTTTCATTGGGGTAAACATACTTGATAGAAACTGAAGGTAAGGAGTGGGTTCTGCAACCACATCTCCCTGGGTTCAAATCCTATCTCCTCTACCGAATGGTCATGCAGCCATGGCTATACTTAACCCCCTGACGCTTCAGTTCATGCATCCATGAAACAGTAATCATCCCTTCCTGTAGGGCTGTTGAGAGAGACAGCCACACAGGGTCAGCCACAGCATTTGATGAGATAGACCTCCATGTAAAACATCCAGTACATCCAACTCTCTGAGATTCAGTTTCGCCATCTGTAAAATGGTGATGCTACTTCCCTGACTGAGTGGTTTCGAGGATTAACTCTCACGGGGCTGTAAAGATTAAGTGAAATAATCCAAGTAAAGCACTTAGCACCAAGCCTGGCCTGTAGTAAGTGCTCCATAAACATCAGGTCTTGTTATTATTGCCCATATTCACTACTAAGTTTGATATTTTATTACAGGTATTGACTACTATGAGCTTTCCAGCAGTCTCATTTTATGTTGATTATGGTTCTTAACAATTAAAATTATTTGCTCAGAGTAATCTAGGCAGAAGACTTGACTTAAATAGACCATTTAGGCACAGAAATGTACATAGAAACATGGCTTATTAATTTGTTCCTTGTTATTTCCTATTGGGGAAATTAACCAAAGTTCTTTCCTTAGCTGTAACATGTAGCATTTGTGGAGGCTGGTGGATAAATGGGATGGATGTTTTGATGATTATTCCCATAAAGATGAGCCCCAGGTTTCTCTTTTCCTCCTTCTGGTTTTATTGCCAATGTACATATTTGCTTCCTCCATATGCCACACCGCCGTGAGAGCTGACAGGGCACCTGGGGGAAGGAACGCATCCAGAGCCCTTGCCCCAAGGGAACTGTCCATATTAGGTTGGAATACCAATCCTGTGAAATATTCTGAGCTGCCCATGAACCAGGTGAAGCATCTGTGGGGGCTTCCAAATAAACATCTACAGAGATGAGGGGTTCACAGCTTTTTAGAAGGAGCCTGTGGGGTTTCAGAACCGACACCCCTGCCAAAGGACTGCTAGTTTCAGCAGCAGCTGAGACAATAAAGCAAGAGACCTACAAACATATTGCTTAAGACCTATCTGTCAACACCAGGCTGTCCACAGGCCAAGCTGCCTTCTCAAAGAACTTCAATCTCTGTTTGGGCCATCCTCCCGGCCATGGGCTCCCATCCAGAGAAACCTCACCAGGAAGCAGCAGACAGGAGGGTTTGCAGTCCCCTGCCCACTAGGGTAAAAGCCACTGGGACGGGCATGTCATCACGTGGGGCTGTGGAGTCAAGCTGGGGGCAGGGTGCCGTTCCTGCAGGGCCCTTCCCCCAGCCCCTGTCCCTGGCACACAAGGGTATGTGCTGTGGAAGGCTGTTTGCCCTGAGAAACTGGGACCAGGCCAAGGGACACTCAGGCCAGGCCGGCACAAACAAGGAACGTGACCCTGCCTGTTCAGTCTTCCACTAGCAGGGAGCTATTTTCCTTACAACTGGGGTTTGGTGGTTCTCAAGCTCCTGTGGGCATCAGCCCACCCAGCAAGGAGGGGAGAAGGAAGCTTGTGAAGAAGGCAGAACCCAGGCCCATCACGGAATTCTGGGTCTGTGGATGGGACTCCACATCTGGAAAATATTCATGCAGAATCACGAGATAGTGGCAGCTCACCAAAACTGGCCCCAGGCAACGTATTAAAAAAAAGTCTATGCCATCACTGAAAAACCTCGTTTCCATCCAGAGCACAGCCAGGCCCAGGTCGGCCTTACTACTGGGCAGTAAGAAGCTGAGGTTAAGGAATCTGGGTGTTGTTGTACACACCTCTTATCCCCCAGTAGCTCAGGAGGCCGAGACAGGAGGATCTCAAGTTTGAGACCAAGCTTGGCAACTTAGCAAGAACCTGTCTCAAAATAAAATATAAGGCCAGGTGTGGTGGTGCACACTTGTAATCCCACTACTTGGGAGGCTGAGACAGGAGGATCGCATGTTTACAACCAGCCTCAGCAACTTAGTGAGGCCCTCTGCAACTTAGTGAGACCCAGCTTAAAAATAAAAAATAAATTAGGGCTGGGGGTGTAGCTCAGAGGTAGAATGTCCCTGGGTTCAATCCCCAGCACTGAAAAAAAAAAAAGAAAAAAGAAACCTGTGCTAAGGAGTATCTGCCCCTTGAAGCAGGGCTGGTTCCCCCAACACATGCGTGCGCGCGAGCACACACACACACACACACACACACACACACACACACACACAGCATCCGGCCCTCTGGCCATGCCGTGTCCCACCTATGACATTGCAGTTTCAACCCTGCCAGGGCGAGGAGGAGTAGAAGAGGCCCAAAAAGCGCTCTCTCTCTTTCCCAGCTGCAGCTTAGGGCAGCGCTGGCCCTGTCGCCTGGCTTCCTACTGCCACGCTCCTATGTCGTCCCCCCCCGGAATGGAACTGCCAGGGAACAGGGCCTTTGCTCTGCTCTCTGCAGCCTCCGAGTGCCTGGCACACAGGAAGGGGCTCAAAGATATGCACTGAACAAATTAAAACCACAAAGATACCACTTCATGCCCACTCGGATGGCTATGACTTTAAAAAGGGGGGGATGTGACAAGTGTCAGTGAGGATGCGGAAGAACTGGAACCCTACACATTGCTGCTATGAGTAAGTGGGGCAGCTGCTTTGGAAAACAGTGTGGCAGTTCCTCAAAATGTTCTATATAGATTTACTGTGGCACCCAGCAATTCCACTCCTAAATAGACCCAAGACGCAATGAAAACAGGTGTTCAGATGACGACTTGTGCATTCATGATAGTCTAAAGGTGGAAACACCCAAATATCCATCAGCTGATGTGTGGGCAAACACAATAGGGTACATCCATGCAATGGAATAGTATTCTGTCATAAAAAAGGATGAAGTACTGAGACGTGCTATGACATAGATTCCGCTAAGTGAAAGAAGCCAAACACAGAAGATCACATGTTGTTTGATTCCATTTAAAATAAATTATCCCAAATAGGCAATTCCAAAGTAAATTAGTGGTTGCCAGGGCCTGGGAGGAGGGGGAAGGGGAAGTGACCACTTTACAGATACAGGGTTTCCTTTGAGAGTGATGACAATATTCTGGGACTAGACAGTGGTGATGGTTGTATCACATTTTAAATATACTAAATGCAGCTGAATTGTACGAATTAAATGGTTTAAATGGTGAATTTATGGTATGTGTATTTTATCACAGTTTTTAAATGTGTTGGATGAATGAGTAAGTGAATGAACGGATGCTCCTTGCCACAGGCCCTGGGGGACAGCGGAGCAGCAGAGGAACTGGGACCTGGTTGTACCGTAGGATGGTGAAAGTCACTGGACTTGGATCCTGACTGTGCTTAGTGGGGTGGCCTTGCACCTTGGTGCTCTGGGCTCTTGAGGATTCAAAGGGCTCCTGTAAGACTAATGTACCTAAAATGTATCCTTGTGCCGCTCTGCCTCCTCAAGTCTTACCATAGTCGTGTACACAGCCTCGGAAGCCTCTGGAAACAGGCTTCGGAGTGCAGGGTGGGGGTAGCACAGGGAGGGAAGGAAGCAGTATGAGAGAGGACAGAGGCTGAACTGGGATCCTGTTGTGTGGAGACCTCCACTAATCCCATGGGGTGCTCGGAAGCTGGGATATCCCAAAGACAGGCCAGGGCCTGGGCCTCTGCACCCCTCACTCCCCAGCCATTGTGCACCGGTGGTTGGGGCAGGGCGAGTGGTGGCATCTAGCCTGGGACCCGGCAGCTCCCTTCAGCTGGGGCAGTCCTGGGGAGGGGCCCAGCTGCGGTGAGTAGCAGGTGAAGTTCCTGCCATGAGAGGTGAGGCTGGGTCCTGGGAGTGGGGAGCACAGCATCCGCTGCAGCCGTGGGGCTCAGGGCTCTATGAGAAGGGATCTCCATAGAGATGCACGCTGGTTCCCAGCCCCGTCTGCCCCCGCAGGAGACGGCCCTCTGCAGAGCTCCCCTGGAGAGATTCAGCTAGGCCACAATTCCCGTCTTTTCCTGCTCTCCTCCTCTGCCAAGAGCCCTCATCACCAGGCACTACCATTCTACCTGTCAGATTCCTCCCCCACCACACACCTGGCTCCCATACTCAAACGTACAGAGTTGCTCTGTCTCCTGTGGCCAAGTGAGGAAGAGGGCCCCCTGCCCTCTGCGACACTTCCCTAAAGGAGCCTGAACAAACTCGGAACTCCGGTGCCACGGTTGATGGTGCGTTCCTTGACACAGTCCCTGCTGACGGGGGATTTATAGTTACCTACAGCTGTGGTTCTCCATCCTGGCTGTGGAGAATCCCCAGGGAGACTTTAAAAATGTCCATGTCTGGGCCCCGGCCTGTGGATCAGAAACTCTGAGGGTGGGAGCCAGGCGCTGCAGTGTTTTTTAAAGATCCCTTGATGATTCCAGTATGCCGCCAGGGCTGAGAACCAGTGACCTCAGTTTTATTTATTTATTTATTTTATTTTTAGGAAGGAAGATCAAGTCGGGAGTGAGAGAAAGACCCAGGGTGCAGGCAGGGATGGGCAGTACTGGGAAAGCTGGAGGCATCATGGGGGAGCTACAGAAGCTCCTGTGCCTGCCCCCACCCCTACCTCCAGCCAGCCCACAGGGATCCCGATTTGACTGGTCCAGGTAGCCAAGTGCTGGGGTTTGTCCAAAGGCCCCGGGCGGTTCCCATGGGCTGAGGACTGGAGCTCTAGGCCATGCCTCGGCCTCCTGCCTGGGAGCCCCACCAAGCAGGTGTACAGGTGGCCTCCACCCAGTGTTGAGGAGCCAGCCCCAATTCTCACCACCTGGACCCTGGGGGAGGTCTTGAGCAACACCCCTTTCCACCCAATCTAAACACAGCACACCCTGCTCTCTCCTGGCAAAGGGTTGAGTACCGCTGCTCTGCAGGGTGTAGGGCTGGGTGGCCATTGTCACTCTTGTCCTGAGCACTCAGCAAGCTGGGCCATCTGCCCCACCCAGCAGGCTGCCCTGGCACGTGGTTCACCCAGTGTAGCAATGAGAAAGAGCAAAAGCACCCTGACAGCCAGGAGCCCGCCTGGTTCTCAGAGCTGGGCCGCAGTGGTCCATTGAGCATACGCAGCTTCACAGAACAGCAATATCGGCCAGGGCCACGGTGACTGCAAAGGCAGTAACAAGACCACTCTGTCGTCATGTCTGAACCCAGTCAAAATTGAGAGGCTGGTCCAAACCACAAAAATAACCAACCGTCCCCCTCTCCTGGCTACTGGCTGACTGTTTTCTTTATTGCTAAATTGTCATTGTTGTTTTTACCAATTACGGCCTCATTCCATTCATTTTGATAAGAATTATTAAGATGCCCAATCACAGAATTACTTCTTCCCAGAAGCATTCAACCCAGTGCAAAGTCCTGCTTCCTTGAACCATACCATAGAGCAACTTCCACAGCCTAAATTGTATAATAATTCCTTTCGGGCACCCTGGTACCCAGGTGCCTGTGATTGCCCATGGGGTGTCTTTTCCCTTCTTTGCAACAAGACAACAAACCCAACTCTACACATATTCCTGGTGGCCTTGAGCCAAGCAACATCAACACCATAAATTTTGGAATACATTCTTTCAGATTATTTTTTTCTGTGCACATAGATATAGTTCTATTTTTAAAATGAGGGTACTATAATTCTATTTTGCACCCTTTTTTAAAATTAACAACCTCTTAGGAATATTATCACTTTAAACAGCTGCATTTTTACTGTACAAATGTTGCAGACTCGCAAATACCACTTTCTAATTGTGTGATGATGTAGATTGGGGGGTTGGTTTTGTTTTATTTTGTGGTGCTGGGGATGGAACCCAGGGCCTCGTGCATGCGAGGCAAGCGCTCTACCACTGAGCTACATCCTCAGCCCGGTGTGTTTCTTGGATCCCTTGGAGAGTAGGTTCCTATACTCTTTGATATTGGCCACAGGCTGCTGGCTATTTTGAGTGAATCAGAGAAGATCACCTCTTTTCCAGGCTCAGGCTGTAAGGAAACCGTAGGTGAGGAGAGGTGCCGCACCATGCTCCACGGGGCGGGGCACAGGTCCTTGGAAGTGTCATAGGAAAAGTGACCACAGATGCAGAGCCAAGCTTCGGAACTGGCCTTGAAAGGAAATTCTCCCTCCCCACCCCCACAGTGTCACCCCCCTCCAGAGATGTGGGGTGCGGAACGCATGTGCCTTTCGGCTTTCAGCACATCCACGGCATGAGAGAGGATTCTACGGGGGATGATAGGACCTGAAAACATTTGGCAGATTTATGTTTCAGAGGAAGGTCCTCCAGGGCAGTGAAGCCAAAAAATTCAGAAACAGCAAAGTCACTTCAGCTCTGCCAAACTAATTCAACACAAGTGCATCAAACCAACGTTAGGCGATGGGCCTCGGTGCCTGTCTACCAGGGGTGCGGAGCCAGATCACCAGGGCTCGGGTCACAGTGAGGCTTTGATTCTATCTGCCTGGGGTGGGTCTGAGATTGTGCACATCCATTAAGCTCACAGGTGGAACCCAGGCTGCTAGGAGGCAGCAGGCCCTCACGTGTGGCCAGGACTGAATACCCCCAAGAGTCCCCAGCAAGTCCACCCTCACCGTCAGCCAACACGAGGCAGTGCTGTGGTGACCAGATGGCATATTGAGGCCTCTCTCCACATGTCAGAGAAGTCTTCAGGTCCCTTAAAAGAACGAAGCCACATTAAATGCCCTGTTCTCCGAGAGAACAGCAGCTTTGACACCACACCTAGTTCGTGCACAGCCATGCTTGCATGACACGAAGTGGCACACAGAAAGGGCTCTCACCTTCCTGCAGAGGATCTAACTGGGGACATTTAAGATCCAAGCCATAACAGGGCCCTCACCAAGACCCAACCCTGCTGGCAACTTGATCTTGGAGTCCCAGCTTCCACAACCATGAGAAATAAATGTTATTAAAGCCACCCAATCTACAGTATTTTTGTTATAGCAATTCAAGATGACTAAGATAGCCTCTTTTCCTTTTGGGGGCAAGAGTGGTGGGCTGCAGTTGGTTCTTATATTCCTGTGGCTATTGTAATAAATGACTACAAACCAGATGGATTAAAACAATAGAAATTTATTTTCTTACAATTCTGCAGGCCAGGAGTCCAGAGTCAGAGTGCCAGCAGGCTACCCTCTCGTCTCCCTCCTTTCCTCTTCCAGCTCCCGGTGGCTCCAGGCCTTTCTTCTTTGCTTGGGACGGCAGTACCCTAACCTCTGTCTGTCTTTACGTGGCCTTTGTGACTTTTCTTTTGCTAGTGTTTTTTTTTTTCTTTTTTGTACTGGACATTCTACCACTGAGCTACACCCCCAGCCCTTTTTATTTTTTATTTTAAAACAGGGTCACGCTAAGTTTCCACATGCTGGCCTCAAATCTGTGATCCTCCTGTCTCAGCCTCCCAAGTACTGGGATCACAGGTGTGTGCCACCGCTCCTGGCTCTCTTTTGCTACTCTTATAAGGATATTCAGTGTTGGATAATTTAGGACCCACCTGAGAATCCAGGAGGATCTCATCTTGAGATTCTTAATTACATTTGCAAAGTCCCTTTTCAACCGGGCGTGGTGGCACACGCTTGTAATCCCAGTACTTGGGAGGCTGAGACCAGAGGATCCAGGTTCGCGACCAGCCTCAGCTACTTAGTGAGGCCCTCCGCAACTTAGTGAGACCCTGTTTCAAAATAAAGAATAAAAAATAGGGCTGGGGTATAGCTCAGAGGTAGAATGCCCCTGGGTTCAACCCCTGTGCCAAAAAAAAAAGTCCCTTTTCAAAATAAGGTTACATTCCAGGTTTGGCGGGTCAGGCCGTGGACCCACCAGAGACCTGCCGCAGGAGCGTCCCGATGGCTCAGCCCCCTCTGGATACACTCAGCTGTCCACTCACTGACTGATTTTTCTCTAAGTAGAATTGTTTGCACATAATGCAGGAGCCCTCTCTCGCCTCCGGGAGACGCTCTCCTGCTGCAGGCACAAAGGGGTGCGGGTCCCTGGTGCATCCCAGTACCTGGAGGCAGATGTGCCCTCCCCACCTGAGCATCATCTGGAGGCTCGCCCACTCTTCTCAGACCCCAGGACAGGTTCATCTCCGTGCGAGCTCTGCTGCCTTCCGCCCACCGAGTCTCCTCTCGCCGCCGACCTGTTGGGGTGGCTCTGCTCAGTCAGCCTGCAGAGGCTTCGGAAGTTCAGTGGGTTGACAGAGATGGGACTGAACATGTGGGAGGAAAGGGGGGAAAGAGTCGTGATGGTCACATTACTAACAGCTACTGGTGCCACCGCGGTGCCCACCACGCACCAGTGCTATTTTAAGTCGTTCATCACTGTTAACAGTGTAATCCCCACGGCGAGCCAGGCTGTGGATGTGCTTAGTCTCCTTTCAGAGGCCAGGGACCTGACAGAGGACTAAGTAAGGTACCCAAGTCTGGTAAAATCTCAGACCCTGGGAAGTCTGGCTCCTAAAACTCCATCTAAGAAAGACATTGTGTGGGGTGGATGTTTCTGGAGACTTGGAGGAGCTGTATGATGTGAGAGATGAGAGGGTGCCCGGAGAGCTGGGGAGTCCTTTTGTTGGGACGGGGTACTGGGAATTGAACTCAGGGGCACCTCTGAGCTATACCCCCAGCTCTATTTTATTTTTTATTTTCAAACAGGGTCTCATTAAGTTGCTGAGGGTCTTGCTAAGTTGCTGA
This sequence comes from Glis glis, assembly GCA_004027185.1. Taxonomy (NCBI): domain Eukaryota; kingdom Metazoa; phylum Chordata; class Mammalia; order Rodentia; family Gliridae; genus Glis; species Glis glis. The sequence goes on from PVJS01021216.1 coordinate 15,377, forward strand.
GGCTAGCCTCAAACCTGTGATCTTCCTGTCTCAGCCTCCCAAGTACTGGGTTTATAGGTATGCATCACCATGCCCAGCTATATGGGATTCCTCTTTAATGACTTGGGGTCGATGGACTGCTGTCCTTTGGATAGACTTTGAGCAGAGAGACCGGGCTATGTGGGGCTCTGGCTCCTATTATGCCTGGTCTCTGTCTCTCCAATCCAGCAACACACACACTTTATCAAACAAATGAATACTTGATCAAAGATTAGAAGGCCAGGCATGGTGGGTCAGCGAGCTCTGGCTTCCCTCCCAGCTCTTCCTCCCCAGCCCTTCCCCAAATTCTACTTCCACCCACACAGAATGGACAGTTTCTTGTCATGGTACTGCTATGGAGGGGGTAGCATAGGGATCCAGGTAGCGGGTGTGTCAGAAAACATGAGACATGGCCAAAGTCAAAAGGGGAAGATACTGCCGGGCATGGTGGCACATGCTTGTAATCCCAGTACTTGGGAAGCTGAGACAGGAGGATCTCAGGTTTGAGACCAGCTTCAGCAATGTAGCAAGACTCTCAGCAACCTAGTGAGACCCTGTTTTAAAACAAAAATAAAAAGGACTAGAGGTATAGCTCAGAGGTAGAATGCCCCTGGATTCAATCCCCAGTTACTTACACTCACACACACAGCCTTGGCCCCTCTGTGAGGGGAGATCTGAGGAAGACTAAGGGAGCCAACATCTGGTATCTCCTGCAGGGTGGGGATGGGGGGACACCATGAGGGCTCCTGTCCCACAGCTGTACCCGACTCAACCAACTGCACAGGACAGATCTATGAGGTTGGTCACCAGAAAAGGTGTGTTTCAGCCTGTCAGAAATTAGCAAATGAGACACCCAAGGGCAGGGATGAGGGACAACTGCCACTGTGCTCAGACCCCTGGGCTGGCCGGCTCACGAGAGCCCGGGAACTGGAATTCCTGGCGTGGACACAGAAGTGCAGCTGTTTCCTCTCGGCTTTATTTTCTAGTGGAAATTTCACAGTCACCAGCCAACTCTTAGAGGTAGCGGGGGAGGTGAGAACCTGACAATATAAAATAACACAGTTGACAGTAGATATTTCCTACTGAGCGAAACCAGCACTTTCCTGGGCAGAAAAGTCATAGCCCAGACCCAGGTTTTAGTGTCAGAGTGATCCAGATGGGACTTTTGGCCCTGCCAGGTGCTGTGTGCCTGAAGGAAAGTTCCATAACCTCTCTGGGCCTCAGTTTTGTTTTCAATAAAAAAGATTATCAAAGAGATTATCAGTCGGGTGTGGTGGCGCACACTTATAATCCCAGTACTTGGGAGGCTGAGACAGGAGGATCCCAGTTCGTAGCCAGCCTCAGCTACTTAGTGAGGCCCTCCGCAACTTAGTGAGACCCTGTTTCAAAATGTATAAAAAATAGAGCTGGGGGTGTAGCTCGGAGGTAGAATGGCCCTGGGTTCAATCTCCAGCACTGCAAAAAAAAAAAAAAAAAAAAAGAAAGAGATTATCAAAGAGATGCTCTGCTCACAAGCCTCTCAGGCCAGCCCCTTGGCTCCCTGCCTCCCCCCCCTTTACTGAGAAGACACAGAGCAGCCCCCACAGCTGAACAGGGGGGCCATTCTACCTCCGAGTCCCACCAGAGCTGGCACAGCAGGGGTGAGGGGAAGCTTGAGAGTGGCTGGGACCTGGGTCAGGGCAGACACTGCTGGACTCTCTCCCAGGAGTCCTGGGGAGCAGGTGTCCACACACCCCCCTTCCCAAGGTACCTTTCAGCGGTGCCCAGCAAATTCCCCTGGCCTGGCTCTTCAGCCTGGCAGGCCCTGGGGTGCTGCGTGACCTGGAGAATGGGGGGTGGGAGCAAGGCTGACTGGCCAGCCTGAAGGGAAGGTGGGTCAGAGCGCGGGAGGTTGACAGGGCCAGCTGAGATAGATGTGCAGCAGTGTCACCCAGGTGCCCAGGCCACCCCTCGATCCACAGGGAGCCAGGTGGATGTGGTCTGGGCCCTGGTGTACGTGGACACGTGGACACTAGGCGCCTGGCCTCTCCAGCACTGCTGGCCGCCCCAGAACCGGTGGTCAGGTTGTTTTTAAGTTTCCTACTGCAGCTGTAGGGCCCCGCCTGTTCCCTGCAGGGAGACACTACCAGAGAGGAAGCCCAGGGGCTTTGCCTGGGGCCCAAGTGGCAGAGGGGAGCCGGGCTCCGAGGCCTCTTTCCCTGGTGTTGCCCTGGCGCCTGGCGCTGTTTCAGAACCCGTCTTCTTCCTCCTTTCACTGAGAGGGATCTGAGGCTAACCTAAGGTTGCCAGTTTGAACAAATGAAAACACAGGTGACCAGTTGCCTTCACATGTCAGATAAACAACAAATAACTGTTTTAGTATCAGTATGTCCCATGCAATATTTGAGACATACTTAAACACTGAAAAAGGATTCCTTGTTTAACTGGAATTCAAGCTTCACGGGTCATCTGGTAATCCTGGCCCCATCTTATTTTTATTTTTATTTTTTATTTTTATTCTTTTGCGGTACTGGGGATTGAACCCAGGGGCATTTTACCTCCAAGCTACACCCCCGGCCCTATTTTTTATACTTTATTTTGAAACCAGGTCACACAAAGTTGCGGAGGGCCTCACTAAGTAGCTGAGGCTGGCTGCGAACCTGGATCCTCCAGTCTCCACCTCCCAAGAACTGGGATTACAAGCGTGCGCCACCACGCCCGGCTCCCATCTTATTTTTAAATTCTATGAATGTCTCTCTTCTCCTCTTTGGCTCTGTGGGGAGACATTTAGAAATAAGGGCACACACAACACATTAATGCTTTTCATGTTATTACAAAGTTAATCCAGTTTTAAATCTCTGCAACACTTGATTTTTGCAAACATTTTCTCAACTGAACTTTTTATTAACTACATATTTTAGAATCTCCTATTATAATAAAAACCTCCAATGCATATTTCTTTTCTTCTCCTTTATTATTTTTGTTACCCATGTGTGGTTTGGAAATGTCCTGATAGTATATAGGAAGCCACTCTACTCTTAGCTAATTATCAGTGCTGTCCAAGGGAAAATACCCTTTTACCTGTCTATCTTTCTTTCTTTGGGGGAGGGGGATACTAGGAATTGAACCGTGGTATATTCTACCTCTGAGCTACACCCCAGCCCTTTTTATTTTTTAAAAAAATTTGAAACAAGCCGGGCGTGGTGGCACACGCTTGTAATCCCAGTACTTGGAAGGCTGAGACCCGAGGATCCGGGTTCACGGCCAGCCTCAGCTACTTAGTGAGGCCCTCCGCAACTTCGTGAGACCTGGTTTCAAAATAAAGTATAAAAAATAGGGCTGGGGGTGTAGCTCAGAGGTAGAACGCCCCTGGGTTCAATCCCCAGTACCGCAAAAAAAAAAAAAAAAATTTGAAACAGAGCCAGGTGTGGTAGCACACTTGGGAGGCTGAAACAGGAGAATCACAGGTTCAAGGACAGCCTCAGCAATTTAGCAGGACTCTCAGCAACCTAGTGAGACCCTGTTTCAAAAACAAAAAAAAAAAATTAAAAAGGGCTGGGGATGTAACTTGGAGGTAGAATACCCTTGGGTTCAATCCCTAGTACCACAAAAACAAAACAAAAAATTTTGAAACACAGTCTTGCTGAATTGCTGAGTGTCTCACTATGTTGCTGAGACTAGCCTTGAACCTGAAATCCTCCTGTCTCAGCATCCCAAGTACTGGGATTACAGGCTTGTGTTGCCATGCCTGGCTTTATTTCACCTTTCTGTTTGTTTTTTTGCTTGTTTGTTTGTTTGGGGACAGGACTTCACTATGCTGCCCAGTCTGTCCCCAAACTCCTGGGCTCAAGCTCCTGCCATTTTTCCAGAGTAGCTGGGACTTACAGGTGCACACCACCATGCCAGTTGTTTTATCTTTCTTTTCTGTTTCTTTGAAGAAAAGCCCAGGCACCAACACACATCCTGCTTCCCTTGGAAACACAAGTGCTGGGGAGCTTGGAATGGGGGGGGGTCCCTGGGATGAGTGACAGATGCCCTTGGTGTAGGTATAGTCTGGAAAACATGTTCTGAACTTTAAGTAGGTGAGGCTCTAAGCCCAATTCCACAGTCCAGAGCCAGAGAGAATTCTCCGGTTGGCTTGGGGCTGTGAGAATGTGTCCCTTCTATTTTTGCCTTCTTCTGCTCTTTTTCCCACCTTTTCTCCAAAGGAATGGAAACATCAATGATCCAACCTCTGGGCTGGATCAGGATGGGGCTGGAACAGGATGGGGGCGCGGGGGACAGGCTCCTCCAGGGCAGGCAGGGAGGTTCCCAGGTTGCTGCCTCTGGACATGCAGCAGGGACCTGAGCTGCTTGGGGCACAGCTCAGCTTGGAAGGTCTGCCCCGCCCCTCCTAGGTCCCTGGGGAAGAAGCCTTAGGAACAGCTCGGCCCTTTCTGCAACCCTTGGCAAGGGACCAGCTTGGGGCCCACACTGCACTTGCAGGGAAACCGCCTCTGAACACCCAGCTGGGGGCGGGAGTTCAGAAGCCAGCCCTCTGACTGGTCCCTCCTCAGCCACCTGAGCAGGCCAAGGCTGGGGCTGGCCCCGCGGCTCCCCTGCGGGGCTCTCTTACGCCCTCCTTCCAGCATTCCTGAGCTCCTTGCCAGGATGCGCTGTGAGCTCACAGCCCGATTCCTCGGCCCAGCTCCAGACTGACAGCTGGGCGAGGGCTTAATGGCATCCACCTGCCTTCCTGAGCACTGGCTGGAGGGCTTCTCTTCCACCTCTTATCTTCTTCATCTATTCTGAAACCTGATGGTTAAGTTCTCAGTCTCAGCCTTGCTGGGTTCAGTCTTGCCTCTCCCATCTAGTAGGCTGAGTTACCTAATCTCACTGTGCCTCGGTATTCTCACCTGTGAAAGGGGGATAATCATCGTCCTGTCTCATGAGGCTATTGTGAGGGTTAATTGAAATGATTCACATAAAGAGCTTAGAAAAATACTGGCACCTGGAAGTGCTTATTAACTGTGGCGTGTTAGTGCGTATCTAGATGTGCCAGGTGTCCTTCATGATCATCAATATTTGGTCACGCTGGGTGTGATGGTGCATGCCTGTAATCCCACTTACTTGGGAGGCTGAGGCAGGAGGATTGCAAGTTCCAGGCCAGCCTCAGCAATTTAGCAAGACCCTGAGGGTATAGCTCAGTGGTAGAGCGCCCTGGGTTCAATCCCCAGTACCCCCCCCACACACATATCAGTTTCTTCAGTGGGAGACGCACAATCTTAGGCACTAATGGGAGACAGAAGTGGCAGCTGTGGTCCTTGTTCCCTGCTCCCGGGTCTTCTCGGAGGAAACCTGAAGACACTGTTGAGCCTTGTAAATGCATTTGCATGAATCCTTTGAGTGCTTTTCCTGCATTGGGGTCCCACTTTAGATGCCCATGCCTCCCTAGAACAGAAGTCAGAAACTCAAATCCCAGCCTCCCTTGTTACAGGGAACAGACACATGACCAGGCTCCACCAATCAGTGGTGTTCATGGGAGGCCTTGCAGAAGCCAGAGGTTTCCTACTCGTGTGTGTATGTGTGTGTGTGTGTGTGTGTGTGTGTGTTACTGGGGATTGAACCCAGGGGCATTCTACCTCCAAGCTATACCCCCAGCCCTATTTTGTTTTTTTATTTGGAAACAGGGTCTCACTAAGTTGTGGAGGGTCTCACTAAGTAGCTGAGGCTGGCCGTGAACCTGCATTCCTCCTGTCTCAGCCTCCCAAGTACTGGGATTACGAGAGTGCGCCACCATGCCCGGCTTTTCCTACTCTTTTCTACAGATAGTATTGTGGGTGAATTGTGTCCATGCCCCCCAAAAATATCTGTGGGAGTCCTATCCCTAAGCGCCTCAGAATGTGATCTTTACTGGAAACAGAGCCCTTGCAAATGATGGAGTGAAGATGAGGTCCTTAGGGTGGGCCTCCATTCACTCCAGTGGCTATGTCCTCATAGAAAGGGAAGACTTGGACACAGAAACAGACATGCACAGGGAGAAAACCTTGTGAAGGTGAAGGCAGAGGCCAGGTGATGCTTCTCCAAGCCAAGGGGCACCGGAGACTGTAGCAAACCACCAGACGCTTCCAGAGAGGCATGGAAGAGGTCTTCCCGCATAGCCCTCAGGAGGAACCACCCTGCGGACCCCTTGATCTTAGACTCTGGCCTTCAGAACTATGGATGACACACGTCTGTTGTTTAAACTACCCAGACTGTGGTGCTTGGTTAGAGCCCCCAGCAAATCAATACTGAGGGGACTCCAAGGCACGGTGTCAAATGTAAGCTCCTGAGAACAAGGAATTCTGTGTTTTATTTATTGCCACATAGGTGGTGCCTAAGAAATGTATGTTCAATAAATGAATATCGTTGGGTGTGGTGGTGCAGGCCTGTAATCCCAGTACTTGGGAGGCTGAGACAGGAGGATTGCAGGTTCAAGGCCAGCCTCAGCAATTTAGCCAGGCTCTCAGCAATTTAGAAAGATCCTGTTTCAAAATTTAAAAAAAAGATTGGGCTGGGGTGTAGCTCAGAGGTAGAATGCCCCTGAGTTCAATCCCCAGTACCAGACACACAAAATAAATAAAAATAAATGAATGTCTTCTTCATAGTTCATAGTGCCAGACATACAGGATAGAGAAAGGTCCCATATTCAAAGACCCTGCACTTCTCGTCCATTACCATCTGACCTCAGCTTCAGTCCAGGAGGGACTGTGCCTGCCACTCTGTGGCCCCCTGCAGACATTGGCAGAGCCCACCTGACATGACGGGACCTCAGGAGCCGGGTGGCAGCATGTCCTCATGGGTGGCTGTTCAGCCTTGTGACAGCAAGGCCGGGCTGAGAACTGAAGAGACGTTAGAAATCTTACCCCAACTCTCTCATGTTGAAACCCACAGCTCACAAGGCCTGGGGAGGGGTTAAGCAACTTCTTGGTTGGTCCCTTTCCACCACAAGGCTCAGCACGCAGATGAAGCTCAGGACATGTCGGCATGGACTGCTCTGTGCTATTCTGCCTCCCCTAAAGCCCCCACCTCCAATCTTGGCAGGGTCACCCAAGGAGGCACCTGAGAGCAGGAGAGACTGTGAATTCTGAAGAGAAATAATAACTATGCCTATGGTCAGTGCAGTGGTTCTTGTTATGTATCCCAGACTGATTTTTTTAGACCTAATTTCTCTGAAAGGTCTGCACAGCATATTTGTCTGGTCTAGATGTGGTTTGATTGGAGATCTTCTCTCATTTGGACTCTGAGTATGCAAGTGCACACATGTGAGTGTGTACATATGCATGTGTGTGTATATATGCGAGAGAAAAGGATCAGGGTGGGTGTCGCCCCAGGGAGACCCTTGTTCAGAGGAAGAAATAGCTGCCTGTGTCCTGAGATGTCAGGCTGCCTGCCCAGGACTCTCTGGTCCTCTGTGCAGACCAGCTCCTAAGGAAGACTGAAGTGGCGCAGATGGGTCACTGGGAGTCCACGGGCCCCATGTAGCAGGGTTCAGCCTGCAGGCCACACCCAGGCCGGTCTGGGAATGGGTGTTCTTTGTGTTAAGAAACGTGAGCCTCCTAGATTCCATGTGGGGCCGGCCCTGTCCTCACAGAGAGCCCTTTGTGCCTGGGAGAGGGTTGGCCTGGTTTGTTCTGGCAGACATCCAGGTCCTGCCCACCTCCAGCCACCCGCCCCAGGGCTCCCCACCTTTCCTCTCCAGCTGCACCTCCCTTGCTCCAAGGGTGCGGCCACCCTACTGAGGGCAGGGCACTTGGGAGGAGGCCTGGGACATGCCAGAAGCATGACCCTGGGAACCCCGGCTGGACTGGGCGACTCCAAGGAGTGCTGTCAGGGAGAGGAGAGGGACCTGGTGACAGCCACGTGCTACGGCAGGAGGAAAGAGCAGGGGCTGCCACAGGCCCGTCCTTGCCCATCAGGGACAAGAAATGGCCATTTGGGCAGGGCCAGGGCGGGGGGCAGGGTGCTGCTCTGGGACTGCAGAGGCCTCCTGTTCATCTGCCTGGAGAGAGGGTGGGGCACAGCATGATCTGGCTTGTTGCTGGGAGACACCAGCACTGAAGGTCCACGACTATAATTGCAACTGTTCATGTTTCTTTAAAAAAATAAATTTTAAAAACCCACGAGAAACCTCATGCTTGTCAGTCTTCCTCCCCCGCTGTCGGCTCCCATTATGAATCCGTGGCATCTTCTGCTGAGAGTTAATTACATGTTGTGTGAAAGATGCAGGGCTTCCTTGAACAATTTTTTTCTCCTTGGCGGGTTCTAACCCCTTGGCTGCCTTCCTCTGCTTCCCCACTGTGTGCAGGAAAGAAGGGCTCTGCATGAAGGAGCCCAGCAGACCCCAGGCTGCTCTGGGCCCAGCTCTCCCCTGCTCATTGCTGGGGCCTCTCTGAACTGCTGAGACAGGGACAGTCCTTCCACACTGGGAGATCCTGCCCTGCCAGTGCCTGATCTTGACAAAGCACACATGGAAGGTGTTAGCGTGCTCAGCACTTGGGCCCTCTCAGACTGCCTAGCTCCTGCTGCTCAGGGGAGATGGCTTCCTGAAGTCATCTATGGAAAGGCTCAGAAAGGGAATATGAGCTGGGCGTGGTGGCGCACGCTTGTAATCCCAGTACTTGGGAGGCTGAGACAGGAGGATAGCAGGTTCGCGTTCAGCCCTAGCTACTTAGTGAGGCCCTCAGCAACTTAGTGAGACCTTGTTTCAACATAAAAAATAAAATAGGGCTGGGGGTGTAGCTCAGAGGTAGAATGCCCCTGGGTTCAATCCCCAGTACCACAAAAAAAAAAAAAGAAGAAGTATAACCCCTTCCAGGAGGTTAGACCCAAAGCTTGACAGCGCTGTTCTTCTTGGTCCTTTTTCTCCAATTGCTCCCACACATAGACAGATATTTGCATCCTTGGGATGGCTCATCTTTTTTTCCTAAGGGACTATGAGCAACTCCGGAAGCAACAAGTGTGGACTAATACCTTGAATGATTACCTCTTTGCCGTGTTAAATTTCACCTACTTAGGAGAAGGCTAATTGCACGGCTGTGGGGACCTCTCAGAGCATGTTACAACTGCCCTGGGTCTTGACAAGTCACAGCATCTCGGAGCTGGAAGGGCCATCACCGCCACCCCTGCCCTGAGCCATGGCACACCTGAAAGTGGAGAATTTTCTGTCTTGGGATATAGTTCTCCTATGCCAGTCAATAATGGAAACCTCAGACAGGTATGGTGGTGCACGCCTGTAATCCCAGTACTTAGGAGGCTGAGACAAGTGGATGGCAAGTTCAAGGCCAGTCTCAGCAACTTAGCGAGACCCTGTTTCAAAATAAAAAATAAAATCGGGCTGAGGGTGTAGCTCGGAGGTAGAATGCCCCTGAGTTGAATCCCCAGTACTAAAAAAAAAAAAAAGGAAACCTCAAGGTTGTGAATTAAAAGTAATCATGTCTAATCACAATTCTCAACTAACTATACATGGAATGCTCACTTTTTTATGGGGCAAACCTAATAGTGAGCTGATGTCCTACTGCAACTTTCTTTATTCATGCTAAACTAGCTAGTATCAAGTTGGGGATGTCAGCTCATTTTAATTACTAGCCTAGTACAAACTAAAGAGAGTAATCTTCTGCCACTGGATTCCGAAACAAAGTAAAATTATGAATTTTATATAATTTTGAATAACTTGCTTTGTAACTTTCCATCTTAAACACCACCAAGAATTGACCTTAGCAAAGAATAGCTTCTCTGTTTATTTGGTTTTATCCTTCCGAGCACAGTGTTGGGTACTGAAAGGACTGAAGGGGTGAACCACACTGGACCCCTGGTGAGCAGATGGTCCATGCCTCTGAGGCTAGGGCAGGGGTTCAAACCCAAAAGTGCAGAGCCTGTTAAAATGTAAATTCCTAAACCGGGTGTGGTGGCACACACCTGTAATCCCAATACTTGGAAGGCTGAGACAGGAGGATCTCAAGTTTGAAGCCAGCCTCAGCAACTTAGTGAGACCATACATACATACATACATACATACATACATACATAAAATGGGCTGGAGGTGTAGCTATGAAGTAGAATGCCCCTGGGTTCAATTCCTAGCACCATAAAAAAAAAAAAAAGTAAAATCCTGGGCTCTGGGCCCAGAGATTCTGATTTAGTAGGTCTGTGAATTCTGTAGTTTTTAACAAGCATCATGGGTAATTCTGATGCAAGTGGCCACCCAGCTCCATGAAACTCTACACAGGGTTCTGGTTGGCTCCTAAGCCCAAGAGTCAGCTGGACAAACAGCAGCTGCTGCCCTCCATCCAGCCAGAACTTTCCTGGAATGTATATTCCAGGAAATTATTTAGATGTCTTTATATATTTATTTATTTATTTTTGTTGTTGATGTGCTGGGGCTCAAACCCAGGGCCTCATGCATGCTAGGCAAATAAATACTCTACCATTGAGCTACATCACCAGCATCCATATGTCTATTTTTTTTTTTTTTTTTTTTTTGCAGTACCAGGGATTGAACCCAGGGGCCTTCTGCCTCCGAGCTACACCGCCGGCCCTATTTTTTATCCTTTATTTTGAAACCAGGTCTCACAAAGTTGTGGAGGGCCTCACTAAGTAGCTGAGGCTGGCTGCGAACCCGGATCCTTCGGTCTGCGCCTCCCAAGTACTGGGATTACAAGCGCACGCCACCACACCCGGCTCCATATGTCTATTTTTAATATTAGTTTCTTTCTCCTTGGTTATAAAGCAAATGTAGAGAACTTATATAAGGCCCATGCTTGTAATCCCAGTACTTGGGAGGCTGAGACAGGAGGATTGCAGGTTTGAAGCCAGCCTCAGCAACTTAGTGAGGCTCTCAGCAACTTAGTGAGACCTTGTTTCCAAATAAAAAATAAAACAGGTCTTGGGGTGTAGCTCGGAGGTAGAAGGCCCCTGGTTTCCATCCCCAGTACTACACACACACAAACAAAATAATAAGGTCATAATAAAAAAAAATAATAAAATCACTCATGATACCTCCATGGGGGTAGAGGTGCTGTTAACCTTATCTTTTTTCTTCCTTCCATGTTTTTTTTTATAAAGTTGACAACATACTGAATATATGACTTTTATTTAATTTTCCATGTTATTATTTTTGAATTATCTTTTCTAAAGACTGCATAACATCTCCATCATGTGGACATGCCTTACTTTCATAACCATTCCCTAAGTGTTGGACACTAAAATTGTCTTCAATAATTAGTTATATAAACAATATTGAGATTGAGATAAATGTCTTTGTGCATAAAGTTTTATCAGCATTTTTGGTGGCTTCCCTTAGCTGGAAGTGGGTCACCGGATTAAAAGATATAATTTTTTTTTTTTTTGCGGTACTGGGTATTGAACCCGGGGCATTCTACCTCCAAGCTACTCCACCAGCCCTATTTTTTATTCTTTATTTTGAAACAGGGTCTCACTAAGTTGCAGAGGGCCTCACTAAATAGCTGAGGCTGGCCGAGAACTCGGATCCTCCTGTCTCAGCTTCCCACATACTGGGATTACGAGTGTGTGCCACCATGCCTGACTAAAATGTAAATGTTTTTGAGGCTCCTGGTAGATATATTGCCAACTTGCTGTCCTAACACCCCCCACCCTGGCACAGAGTGGAAGGCCCCATCTTCACTACACTCAGCCTAGGACCTATTAGAAGTTCAATCAAGGGTTTTATTCTTATCGTATGTTATGGGTTGAATTGTTTCCCCAAAAAAGATATTGTGAAATTCTAACCCAAAGTACTTGTGACTACAACTTTACTTGAGAACAGGGTCTTTGCAGGTGTAATCAAGAAGGGGTCACCAAGTGGCCCCTTATCCAATATGGCTGGTTTGTTAGTGAGCTGTTACTGTGATAAAATATCTGAGATAATAAACTTAAAAGGAGGAAAGGTTTATTTTGGGTCAGTTTCATCTGTATCCTTTGTAATATCCTTTATAATAAGCCAGTACAACCAGGCGTGGTGGCGCTCGTTTATAATCCCAGTACTTGGGAGGCTGAGACAGGAGGATTGCGCATTCGCAGCCAGCCTCAGCTACTTAGTGAGGCCCTCCACAAATTAGTGAGACCCTGTTTCAAAATAAAGAGTAAAAAATAGGGCTGGGGGTATAGCTCAGAGGTAGAATGCCCCTGGGTTCAATCCCCAGTAATGCAAAAAATATATATATATATATCTTTTATTCCAGTGACCCACTTCCAGCTAAGGGAAGCCATCAAAAATGCTGATAAAACTTTATGCACAGAGACATTTATCTCCAGTACTGCAAAATCATCATCATCATCATCATCATCATCATCCAGTACATAGAAGTAAAGTGCTTTCCTGAGTTCTGTGAAGTCCTAGCAAATGATCAAGCCCCAGGACAGGTTAATGGGAACCTCCAATCTTCCAGCAGTCAGAAGTTCATGAGGTGGATTTCAGATTGGCATCTGAAGTGGGGGCAATCTTATGGCACTGAGTCCCGAGCCTGTGGATCTGACTCTAACACCAGAAAGATAGTGCCGGGACAGAATTAAATGTGTAAGGCTCCCAGCTGGTGTTAAAGAATTGGTTGTGCGTGTGTGTGGTGGGGGGAGCCCCACCCTTATGTTTGGTCACAGAAATGTTCTGTTGAATGTGGGAGAAAAAAGTTTGTTTTTCTCCTTTATATAGGTACAATGGTCTCTCTTTTACAGTTGAAGAAACCAAGGCCCAGGAAGGTCAGCAGTTGGCCCAGAGCAGCACAGCCTGTTTGTGGCAGAGCCACAGTGGAGCTGAGGCTTTGCAACAAAGGCCCAGGTTCTCTGCTGCTGGGTGATCAAGGTCGGTTAGAGGACCAGGGAAAGCCGCCTCCCAGTGGGTGATGAGTACTAACCAGGGATGCCAGATGTTTTGACGATTTAGATCAAACCCTTTGAAACAGATGTTCCTAGTTCAGCTCAATTTCATCCCCAACTTTCTAGCATCTGCAATAATGCAGAACTTTGTCATCATGTGACCCCCCAAAATTCGCAATTCACAATAACCCCTGCTAATTCATCTCCTCGTCTTGTATCTCACTTTCTTATTTATTTATTTATTTATTTATTTATTCATTCATTCATTTATTTAGTGGGACTGGGGACTGAACCTAGGAGTATTCTACCCCTGTGCTACACCCCCAGCCCTTTTTTATTTTTTGTTTTGAAACAAGATCTCGCTAAGATGCTGAGAGTCTTGCTATGTTGGTGAGGTTGTCATCCAATCTGCGATCCTCTTGTCTCAGCCTCCGAAGTACTGGGATTACAAGCGTGTGCCACCATGCCTGGCTTATATCTCACTTCCAACACATCTGCTCCCAAAAAGTTACAAGGAAAGCTGGCCCTCTAAATATGTATCAAGAATCTCATCTTTAATTTTTTTTTTTTTTAGTGTGGTGCTGGGGACAGAAACCAGAGCCTTGTGTATGTGAAGCACACGCTTTACCATTGCTTTACCACCTAGCCCCAAGAATCTCATATTTTATCATCTTCTTTAGGGAAAATTTTATGACAGGAAGCAGCCCCTAATTTTTTTCTTTCTGTGAATATACACTTAGACCTGACGTGTTAGTGAGGTTCACCTTTTTTCCTGAATGGCTTAGCTTTAATGAGGTATGCTTAGATTCCATCGGCCTCCAGCCCTGGTTCCAACTTGCTAGGGGAAGGCGCTGAGGCTCTTGCTGTAGATCTGCTGTTGGGGTCAATCAGGATGTTGGACCAGGGCTCAGAAGGCGGGGTTGATGCTGGGGCCAGAGCAGGCAGGGTCAAAACCCACGATAAGGCAGTCTTGGGAGCAGGCACACCCAACAGGAAGCTCTGTCAGACACAAGGAAGCCTCCAAAGTCAGATGTGGAGGCAGAGGGGGCAGAGCTGACGGCCAGTTCATGTCCCTTGAGGCCCAGCCCGAGGGAGCTGCAAAGACGAAGTTCTTGCCTCCCAGAGGGTCTCTGGGTAGAGAGGAACCGCGAATACTGCAAAGCCTTGCAGGCCAAGCCAGGCACACTGAGGGCCACAGTGGAGGTGCCACAGGCCAAGCGAATGCAGGGCGCATAGGAGAGAACGATTTCACAGAGAAGATGGCAGCTGAGCTGGACCAAAGTCAGAAGCAGGAGAAATCAGAAACACAGGGAGAGGCAACCCCCACCAAGAGAGTTTGCGCTCTCAGCCAAAGGAAAATGTGGAAGGTAAAGGTTGTGGTGTTTGTGGCTTAGGTATCTGGCCACAGCCCTCTCCTGTACCTGCCTCGAGCTCCCAGGATAACCCCCACTGGTCCAGCCCATGAACTTCCCTGAAGGGTCACCGCAGGGGGTGGAGTCCTTCCACCATGGACACTCTATACCATCCCTGGCCACTATTTCTTCCCTCTGATGTCACGGCGCTCTGCATCTTGTCACATCTTGGTAAATTAGACCCCTTGGGTTTCCCAAGAGCTGTCATTTTAACTCTCTCTTACAGAAAAAGAGCACAGGGCTTCCCAGAAGCCTGGTTCATCAATGCTATTTTGAGCTGCATTGGATTTGCAGCAGCAGGCCACCCACCCTTGGAAAGGCACATCTGGAAAAAGGCTGCCCGAGGAGAAGTGGACCAGGAGCTCTTTTCTGCAAGTCTGGATGAGGGTCACACAGGCAAGCAGAAGCTCACATGGCCCCTGTCAAAGTTGTATTGACAAACAGCTCCGGACAGATCCAGACGGGTTTGTAAACCAGCTGTTGTGCTACCTCTGCCTGCAAGATGAGACAGGGACACCTCCCCTCCCCAGGCTGGCATCATTTGTTGAGCTGTGGCTTTGGAAGAACAGCAAGTGGAATGCCGGAAAGAGGCGGGAATGAATTCTGTCTGGAGGCCCACCAGCCACAGTTGTCCTGCATGTCCTGGGTCATGGGTGGGTGGGTAAGGTACCATGGTGTGAGAGGGGAGGACACCCAAGCCCCCAGAAGACCTCTGCTGTCTTTCCTGTCCTCCTGGTTCCTCCTCACCCTTCCTTCCTGTCTGACCTAATCAAGGAAGTTTGCTGGGGTTAAAGAAGCTTCCAGAGGCCACTTAGTCCACAGAAGGTAGACACTTTCTGAAGGGTCCTCCTTGAGCATGGAAGAAACACAGATGCACCCTCTCAGTGATTACTGAGTACAGACCCAGAGGCAGCCCATAGTGCCCAGAGATGTCCAGCCTTGTTACAGAGGAAGGCCAGCCTCCTCCTTCAACACACTGTGTCCCTCCTACAGCCAATCCATTTTCTTTCCTCAGGGGGCTTTAGGAGGCAACTCACTTTTCTTTTCTCTTATTTTTTGCAGGGCTGAGTGAAGACTGGACCCAGGGCCTGGTGCATGCTAGGCAAGCACCTCTCACCTACATCCTCAGCCCTGGAAACTCCCTTTCCAAAGGTGAGTTATGTTCTCCAGTTACGGAGGCTGAGACAAGAGGACCACAGATTCTCACCAGAGCACAGCAACTTAGCTAGATCCTATTTCAAAGCAAACAATAAAAAAGGGCTGGGGGTTTAGCCGTGTAGCCAGAGGTAAAGTGCTTCTGGGTTCAATCCCCAGTAAACACACACACACACACACACACACACACACACACACACACACACACAAAGTGGGGCATCGTGGGGCACACTTGTAATCCTAATACTTGGGAGGCTGAGACTGGAGGATCACAGGTCCACAGCCAGTCTCACGGATTTAGTAAGGTCCTCTGCAACTTAGACCCCGTTTCAAAATCAAAACTAAAATAGGGCTGGGGGTGTGGGTTGGAGATAGAATGCCTCTGGGTTTAATCCCCAGCACCACACAAAACACACACACCCCAAATCTTCCCTCCCCTCTTTTTATGCTTCCTTCTATCATATCATCTTCCCCAGCTCCACTGACCTCCCCCCAGTCTACCGTCTACGGGGGCTCTGGAACTCCTTCAGCCTTGGACACACATCTTCCTTAGCCCGGGGAGATGCCTCCCCTCCATCCCATCCCACCCTGGCTATGACAGGGTCTGGGGTCCAGAGGGAATTACAGGAGGCCAGTGGGGTTCCTCGGGGCCAACCCCAAGCAGGCAAGGCCGGGTAGGGCTCGGACGGAGCTGCTCCCTTCAAGCGGAGTGGCCTGGGTATCTGACACGCGGGTCCCCTGGCACCCGGGCTCAGAGACCGCGGCCAGGGTGGTTCTTTCAGGCTCCAGCACACTGGCCTGGGCCTTTCCCGGCCAGGGCCTCGCCCTCCCTGGCCCGCCCGCCCTCGGGCCGCCTCCCAGGCCACGCTGGGGCGGGTCCAGCCACCCTCGGCGCGCAGGACCCGGGCACGTGGCGGGGGTGGGGGTCCCCGCGCGCCCCCCCCCCC
>PVJS01021217.1:0-12556 GCA_004027185.1 Glis glis
TACTTTATTTTGAAACTGGGTCTCACGAAGTTGCAGAGAGCCTCACTAAGGAGAGAGAGAGAGAAAGAGACAGACAGACAGACAAGGAGAGAAAGAGAGAGAGACAGGGAGAGAGAGAGAGAGAGAGAGAGAGAGAGAGAGAGCGTGCTGAGGCTGGCCCTGAACCCGGATCCTCCGGTCTCTGCCTCCCAAAGTACTGGGATTACAGGCCTGCGCCACCACGTCCAGCTCCATCCACTTTTTAAATTCTTCCTTCTGAGTCATCTTCTCCCACCTTAGATTCCAGAAACCACAGGACTGGTTGATAAGGTATAATGAGGGACTGAAACCACTCCCCACAATGGTGAGCATCACAGAACAGATCCCCATGATGAGCTCGCCCATCTAAACAAGTGCAACTGCCCCACAACAAAGCAGAGGCTGCCCCCCTAAGCAGCCGGGATCACCTCACAACAGGAACTGAATCACCCCCTAAAGGACGACGACCTCCCCAGAGCTTCTCAGAACCAGCCTTCAGGCCATGATCAACTAGAACGCTACCCAGTGATGACTTCCCTAGAAACTAATATGACAGGGCGCTCGTCGCTCCTCAGCTCTTGTTCCTGAGAGAGTGATTTCAAACAGAAAGCAACAGTAGGAATAGAAGAGGTTTATTTAGGAAGCGGGGGCTCAGTAATAAAAGAAGGCTGTGGCACAGGGAGGTACAGTCCAGAGAAAGGGTCAGGTTATGAGAGAAAGTCGGGAAAGGGCACAGGACAGAGGTCACGCTCCAGAGAGAGGGTCTGCGGGGTCTGTTTCTGGGAGTGGAGAACAGCTCGGAGTCTCCCACATGGCGAGGTTCACTCAGCCGAGAACCTCCCCCTCGTGCATGTGCATCTGGGGAGGCCACTGTCTTCTCCCGCCGCCCTGGGGGTGAAGGCGTCTCTAACAGCAGCTGCAGCTCCTCGTCTCTGCCCTGAGGTCTGTCTAGTCCCGTCCCGTTTCTTTCCCTGCCCTGCTCATCCCTAATCTAGCTACCTAATAAGACCTGGCCTGAGCAAGATGGCCTACTCTACCAGCTAGGCAAGCCCCCAACCCTCTCCCTTGTTCCCCTTCTCCAAGTTTCTGTCAGTCCCTTCAAAACAGGGTGTTGTTGCTCACTGTACCCCTGTATCTCTTCTTCCCAGTGTCACCACGCTGATTAACTCTTCTCCGGCCCTGCTCCCGGCTTGACCCTTCGATGGGCATCTTGAGTGGGATGGCCCAGCCTGGTCTCTGGGCACCACTAAGGCTGGGGCCTTCGCCCAGAAATCCAGTAACAGTGCCTCCTGACCTCCTCCAGAACGGGGAGCGTCAAAGAGAATGGAGGTGTGGTGGTGTACACCTGCAATCCCAGTATTTGGGAGGCTGAGACAGAAGGATCACAGGTTCAAGGTCAGCCTCAGCAACTAAGCGAGGCCCTCAGCAATTTAGCGAGAACCTGTTTCAAAGTAAAAAATAAAGCCGGGCGTGGTGGCGCACGCTTGTAATCCCAGTACTTTGGGAGGCGGAGACTGGAGGATCCGGGTTCGCGGCCAGCCTCAGCCTGCGCATGCGCGCGCGCGTGTGCTCTCTTTCTCTCTCTCTCTCTCTCTCTCTCTCTCTCAGTGAGGCCCTCCACAACTTCGTGAGACCCAGTCTCAAAATAAAGTATAAAAAAACAATAGGGCCGGGGGTGTAGCGCAGAGGTAGAACGCCCCTGTGTTCCATCCCCGGTACCGCAAAAAAAAAAAAACAAAGTAAAAAAATAAAAAGGGCTGGGGGTGTAGTTCAGAGGTAGAATGCCCCTGGGTTCAATCCCCAGTACTGAAACAACAACAACAACAATAATAATAATAATAATAATAATAATATAAAGTACTACATAGTCCCATTTTAAAAATTTGGGTTTTTGCTTTGTTTTTGCAATGTTGAGGATAGAACCCAGGGCCTCATGCATGCTAAGCAAGCACTCTACCACTGAGCTACATCCTCAGCCCTGTAGAGAATTTTTAAACTGTAGACAAAGATATAAAGAAACAACTGATAATCATCCATAGCCCCGTTGCCAGGGGTAATTAACCACTGTTGACATTGGTCCCTTTACAGGCTTCTTTGTGATGGGTCCCTAGTCCTGGATGCTAAGAAAAGGTCCACTTTCACCCTAGGCCCCCATCACCACCCACCCAGGACAAGTCTCCACTCCCTCCCACCCAGCCCTTGGGCAGATCCAGCTTTCAATGCCCAAAACTGCAGAGAGCTCACATTTCAGACAACCATTTTCTTAGGAGAGATCCTTCCTACTCAGACCTACTCAGACACTACAAGGTGTGTCATCCGGGCCACAAAAAACCCACCCGGGAACGAAAAGTATTTTACTGCCCAAACAAAATAAAACAGCCAACTGATCAACCAAAACCCTCTGAAATCCAGGGAAATCAGGTCTTAAAGATAATACATGTTGGGTACTCCAAGCAAGAGAGAGTGGCAAGCCGCCCTTCCAATGTCACCAGGGGAAACTTTTGCTGACCTCTTTTCAAAGGAAGAGGGAAAAGGGGGGAACAAAGGTCCTACTCCCTTATTCTTAAGGGAGTCACACTTAAAAATGACAAGGAAGCGGAGTTCCTATGAGTTACTATATTACTTTTATGTGCAGGAAAAGCAGAATTGTTTAAAATTAGTATTCCTTGAGATGCCCTCCTCTTCCTGCCAGCCTCTAAGAACCAGCCTTGGGCCCAGGTATTTTTATGTGCTATGGTGACACATCTCATTTCACTTGCGGTTCCTTATCAATTGCTGCCTAGATCGAATTTACTTTTTGTGTTCAGAGTCACACAAGCATGTCTAAATGAAAAACACACCTTCTCGGGCCTCTAACAAAATCAGTTCCTCAGCAGGAGAGTTGAAAGCTTGTCTACTATCATGCATTGAAATGCACATTTGCATGCTAATTGCTCGGGAGCCCCTGGTTCACCTAGGTGTTAAGGAAACCCTGGGCCGGAATTCCAAGGCTTTCCTGCTTGAGTAGAGGAACAGGAAATGCAGATGGCGTCCGCGGAAGCAACTGGGAGACAATATACTTTTAAAGACATTTTTAAAATTCCACTTTCGCTGAATTAGTCATGTCAGATTAACCAGAGAATGTGACCTCGGGGTCGTTCTGACTGTGGATTTCTGTATCCACAGCAAACTGCTGATTTCCTTCGCAGTCACTGACAGCTCAGGGAGCCCCTCCCTCAGGTCCGGAAGTGTGCACCCACACACTTCTGTATGCAGAGTATGAGGAAGAGCTGGATGGGAAATGGAAATATCTTTCTCTCCCATTGCTAGGTTTACGGCTGAGGCCCTTATAGCAAAGGACAGATTAACAAGAGAAAAAGCACACAAATTTATTAAATATAAGTTTTACGTGGTTTGGGATGCTTCATAAGGAAATGAAATCCCAAAGACAGAGAGAAGCCTATGTCTTTATGCTGTTTGATGGGGGAAAAGAAAAGAAAAAAAATAAAAGCCAGGTGTGGTGGCACACACCTGTGATCCCAGTACTTGGGAGGCTGAGGCGGAAGGATCACAAGTTCAAGAGCAGCCTCAGCAATAGCAACACCCTCAGCAACCTAGTGAAACCCTGTTTCGAAATAAAAAATAACAAGGGTTCGAGGATGGAGCTTAGAGGTAGAATGCCCCTGGGTTCAATCCCTAGTACCATAAAAGAGAGAAAAAAAAAGATAGTTATGGAGAAGTATGATTATCAAGAGGGAGAATGATCCAAGGGGAATAAACTGGGGGGCAGAGGACTTAGCGAGGCCTGTCTGTTCAGCTCCCTCTCAGAGCTAAGGACAGGTATAGGGGTGTGACCTGGACACGGCTCCCATGAGAGTTTCATGACCTGCTTCAAGGGAGAAGGGTGAGGGGAAAGGGTGAGTATCCTCCCGGCCTCTGTTCTTTCCTCAACTGCCCAGGTGCCATATTTGGGGTAGCATGTTCTGAACCCCATCAAACACAAGCATCAAGATTCATGGACTGCACCAAAGAACCACCTGATCACAACTGCAAAAGCTCTGTTCAGTGGCTACAGATTTATTGTTTTCAAATAGGGTTCTTAATAGAAAAGAATTCTTTTCCGCGTGAATCAAATGAAGCTACATCTATTCAGCAAAGTCAATCTGTGAATACAATTGGAAAACTGCTTTTTTAAAAAATTGAAAACAAGGTAGAAATGGGGGCCCACTTTCACTCATACATACAAATGAGAAGTAAAAAGCCCTGCGCTTTTCTTAATGTCTTCTGCCGTCTATATTGTGAGGGTGAGTAGCCAATCCCCCTGCCCCCCCTTCCCCTGGTTAGGAAGATATTCGGTTTCTTTTGTTTTGCTATGTCTGTGTTTTGCTTCTGAAAGGTTTTGGGATGCTAAGAATGCCAAAGGAAAATAAGAATTTTTTTCCAGTTTCATAGAGTGACAGGTGATATTTTAGGCTCTGATTTCCTTTTCATTGGCACCAAACATTCTTCTATTCTGAATGTTCCCTAACACAGTGGTGGTCCAAGTGATTCTTTGTCCCTCCAGACAGTGATAGGCACACCTGCCCGCTCCAGGCCCAGGGGCCAGAGGCCGGGACAAAGGGGCAGGTGCTGGGTACAGGGGCTCACAGGAGTGACCTGGCAATAGGCTGGTTAATAGGGGAAAAGGGTACACACACCTATTTAATGTGCACAGCAGAATCTCAGAAAGGTGAGTACCAATAACGCAGTGGGAGTCAGGTGCATGTGTATCCTTCCTCGTAGGAGAGAAGGGACTTAGGGATGTAGGCGATTTTGGAAAGGTAGTAAGTGATTATCGGGGAAAGTCCAAGAGGATAGATGCTAATTTGCAAATGATTCTCTTTAAAAGGTGTGTGCTAAGAAATGGTTTGCTTGCCTGGGGAAAGTCAATTTGAGATGCAAAATCCCCAGCTGAACTTTTTTTGGGGGTGGTGATGCTGGGGGATTGAACCCAAGGGTATTCTACCACTGAGCTACACCCCCAGCCCTATTTTATTTTTTTTATTTTGAAACAGGGTCTCACTGAGTTGCTTAAGGTCTCATTAAGTTGCTAAGGCTGGCCTGGAACCTGACATCCTCCTGTCTCAGACTCCCAAGTACTGGGATTATAGGCCTGCACCACCATGCCTGCCTGGCTTAAACCTATGTATTCTGTGTGTGTGTGTGTGTGTGTGTGTGTGTGTGTGTGTGTGTTAGTTACTGGGGATGGAACCCAGGGGCATTCTACCTCCAAGCTACACCTCCAGCCTATTTTATTCTTTTATTTTTAAACAGGGTCTCACTAAGTTCCTGAAGCTGGCCTTGAACCTGTGATCCTCCTGTTTCAGCCTCCCAAGTACTGGGATTATAGGTGTGTGCTACCACATCCAGTTTAAACCTATGTATTCTTATTCCAGGTTGGATTAAGAAGTGGACAGTCTTGAAGACCTGTGCGTGGACAAAGGGGTGTGATCTAATGATAATGAAGAGGGGCCACACTTAGCAAGGCACATTTGTTCAGATTCTTCTCTTTGTCCCCGTGTCTTCAGAGATAAGGAAGTTCCTTCCCCCAGGTACAGGAAGGACCCCGCCCTCTCCCTTGAGGGTATTAGGACCAGCTTCAGGGGATGGTCAGAAAAACCTTCCTAGGTTTTATGACCTGCTTCAGAGAGGAGGGATAGGCAGCCAGAGTGACCTTCCTGCGTCTCCATTTTTCTCAGATTCCTTCGGTTTAAATGTTCCATATGTTAGCCGGGCGTGGTGGCGCACACCTGTAATCCCAGTATGTGGGAAGCTGAGACTGGAGGATCACAAGTTCAAAGCCAGCCTCAGCAACTTAGCGAGACCTCATTTCCAAATAAAAAATAAAATAGGGTTGGGAGCATGTAGCTCAGAGGTAGAATGCCCCTGGGTTCAATCCCCAGTATAAAAAAAAAATTGCAGCCAGGCGTGGTGGCGCACGCTTGTAATCCTAGTACTTTGGGAGGCAGAGACGGGAGGATCCGGGTTCGCGGCCAGCCTCAGCTCTCTCTCTCTCTCTCTCTCTCTCTCTCTGTCTCTCTCTCTCTCTACCTAGTGAGGCCCTCCGCAACTTCGTGAGACCCGGTTTCAAAATAAAGTATAAAATAATAGGGCCAGGGGTGTAGCGCGGAGGTAGAACACCCCTGGGTTCAATCCCCGGTACCGCAAAAAAAAAAAAATTGCATGTCAAGATACCACATTTGGGGATAGCACGCCCTGCGCCCATCACCCTCACTAGTTCATCACTGGCACATCTGAAAAGAAACTAGTTTAGGGGGAGGAAGGGCTGGGGAAAGGTCGACCAATGGGTACTAAGTTCCAGTTAGACAGAAACAGGAAGCTCTGGTGTGCTATTGCACAGGAGGGTGACTACAGATAACGACACTGTACCATACATTTAAAGAAGTCAGAAGACAGGATTTTGAAAGTTTTCACCATAAAGAACTGGTGGCTGTCTGAGGGGACTGGTATGTTGAACCTGATTTAAGCATTTTATGTATACATGTATTGAAACATCCCATGAGACTCCATGTGCAATTTTGGATTTTTGTACCAGTTAAAAAGTGAATTTAATTTTAAAATGTTCTCAAATAATATTTTGATCATAATTAGATGCACAGTACTGTGCCACATTATATTCCCCCCACCCTCCCAGGAGTTCAGATAATCTAGAAACCATGGCGGGCAGCGAGGAGCACAGGGAGTGGCTTCGGGGCAGATGGGAAGTGTCCTCCTCTGCAGCTGAAGGGAACTTCCCTCCGGTCAGGCTCTTCAGAGGTGGGATCTTGACTCCTCCCCGGCCCAGCTTCTTTCCATGTGCTTGCCTGTCAGAATTCCCTCCCAACACGCAGGGGAAACGGCAAAGAGGGAAATTACATTTCTTACAAATCCCCTTGGCGCTCATCTTTATTCAAAACAAATCAAACCATGGCCATCATAAACGATCTCTAGACATTGGTTTAAAAGTCACGAAAGGAAGCGTTTTCCAACAAGAGCCGAGCATAAGTCAAGAAGCACTTTGGTGCGGGGCGCGGTGGTGCAGGTCTGTAATCCCAGTACTTGGGAGGCTGAAGCAGGAGGATCGCAGGTTTGAAGCCAGACTCAGCAACTTAGTGAGACCCTGTTTCAAAATAAAAATAGGGCTGTGGGTGTAGCTCAGAGGTAGAATGCCCTGATGCCCCTGGGTTCAGTCCCCAGTACCACACACACACACACACACACACACACACAAAAGCACTTTGGAGAAAGTAAGGCTTGTGGCTAATTATTCTCAACATCTCATTTTGTCTGGAATACAAATTCCAAGGAAAACAACTAGCACGTCCATCCTGGACACTGAGCTCGGTGTCTGCTACATGGTAGGTGCTTCATTAATGCTTTTGAAAGGATGCTTGGCCAGGAGGGTAATATGTGTAGGAGCTATACAGTCATTTTGTGGGATGAGA
Organism: Glis glis; assembly: GCA_004027185.1. Classification (NCBI taxonomy): domain Eukaryota; kingdom Metazoa; phylum Chordata; class Mammalia; order Rodentia; family Gliridae; genus Glis; species Glis glis. The sequence goes on from PVJS01021217.1 coordinate 7,482, forward strand.
CTATTCCTGGGGATCCAATCAGCCCGGGGATCCCACCGTCTGGCTGAGCCTCAGCCCTGTGTGGTACCCCAGCACTGGAGCCAGGCGGGGGGGGGTGCTGTCCCGGGAAGGCTCAGGTGTGCCCCGCTATCAGCCGCGCTGGATGACAGGGCCTCTCCTCTGCGCAGAGAGCAAGTCCAGCTGCGAACAAGATATTTCAAGGCCTCTGAGAGTGAAAGGTAAACTTGCCAAGCGGCGTGGCTTCCTTTTCAACCCCACAGGAAGAGGTTTACGTCTGGGATATTGGAGAGCTCTTTGGGCCCAGTTAACACATCGCTCCCACCACAAATCACCCAGTCGCATTCTTGAATGACATTGGCCAAATAAACGCTGGGACAGCACACACAGGCTTTTGCTGAAATGTAAAACGAGGGAGGGGAAACCAGATATGAGACCCGGGCTTGAGAACCAGGAACTGGGCTGAGACCCACTTGGAACCTGCTTCTTTTCTCCCTGCCGTGAAAATAATATTTTGATTCCACGGCATATGGAGACCACAACACCGCCTTCCCTAATGCGCGTTCCCACCCCGTTGTGACAGGCTTGCAGAAACTCGGTGACAACCAGCCGCTGAAGGACAGCTTGTCTCTGGGAGCGGAGAGCAGGTGTTTGTAGGCAGAAGTCTTGGATGGGTTACGACACTTTATTCTCTCTGTAAACTAAAACCTTACATTTGTTACCATTTAGAGACAACAATATTAGAAGGAATGAGTTTCTAAGAAACAATAAGCCATTCTCCAGAACTGGTTTAAACTCCTTAAGTGGGTTCACCAGGGCTCCCAGAGTAGAAAAGAAAAAAAAAACTGTATGCATTTGTTTCTGGTGGTGCCGAGGATCAAACCCGGGCCTCGCACATGCTGGGCATGTGCACCACTGCAGAGCCACTCCCCCGGAACGTCCATCTGCCACTTGTCGCTTGGTGTTTCTCATGGGTGACTCATTGTGTTTCAGATAAATGCTTGAGGCCACAGACTTCTTCCTTGCAGGAACTCCCGACCTAATTTCCCCCCAAGATGACACCTGGGTGACTGGTCTGCAGGACCACCGGGTCCTGTGTGGACGCTGCTGATGGACACTGCGGGCACCTGGTCTGTGTTTGTAAGGAGGGGGGACATTATGCTGGACCCGCCATTACAACGGCCCCAGCCAGTTGCTTCTGTCCTCAGATTCTGCACATCCTCTGGTGTCTCTATTCTACCCCAGGGTTCTGTCCCCACTGACTATCTTGCTGGCGTATGTAGAAAGTTCTAGATCCCCTACAAACTCTAGAAAGGCTGCAGAGAATGAGGAGCACTGGCCCAGACAACAGTGCTCCAGCATGCGTGCAGGGCCCTGAGTGCCCCAGGAGTCCCAGAGCCGGCCTGTGGCAGGGACACACAGAGGAAACGGCTGGGCAGGAATTACAAGCGGGCTGTGCTTGCCACTGGGCTGGCTTGTCCTCACCTTCGTTGGATGCCACGCACTCATACCCAGCTCTCCCTAACCCGAAGCTCAAGAGGAAATGGCTGCTGGGCTTTGTGGCACACGTCCGTGATCCAGTACTCAGGAGGCTGAGACAAGAGGATCACAGGTTCAAGACCAGCCTCAGCAACTTAGCGAGCCTCTCAGCAACTTAGCGAGACTCTATTTCAAAAACAAAAAGTAAAATAGGGCTGGAGGTGTAGCTCAGAGGTAGAATGCCCCTGGGGCTCCATCCCCAGTATCAAAAAGGGGGGGCACACTCTCCGCTGGTATAAGCAGGCAGGCATGGACTGGAGCCAAGGAGCCTGCCTCCGGGACCGGCTTCTGCTCCCCGCCAGTTTAGTGTATATTCAGCCTGAACCAGTGAAAGGCCTGGTTTTTGCTACTTGCAAAAGAAACAAAATTTACGAAGACAAATCATTTTACTTTGGTGTGAGCTTTATGCTATTAATAAAGGTTTTTTTTTTTTTGCGGTACTGGGTATGGAACCCAGGGCTATTCTACCTCCGAGCTACACCCCCGGCCCTATTTTTTATCTTTTATTTTGAAACCGGGTCTCACGAACTTGCAGAGGGCCTAAGTACCTGAGGCTGGCTGCGAACCCAGATCCTCCAGTCTCTGCCTCCCAAGTACTGGGATTACAAGCGTGCACCACCACGCCCGGCTATTAATAAAGTTTAATGTGCTCTGAGTTCCCTGCTCTCCAGGGAAGCCTGGAAGTATGTGGCCAAGGTCACCCACTTTTCCCTCAAGGTCAGGGTGCAGCCTTGAGGCCCCTATTCTCACTTCGCAGGCACCTTTAAGGTTACTGTTTTAGTGTCTGGAATGCACGATATCTGGAATTCATAGTCTTTTCAAGTGACTGGAACAATATGCAAAAGATATTCGCCATGTTTTCTTCATAGATGGTGGGATTTCAGGTGATTTTTGGTTTTGTCTTTTCCATGTGCTTTTCTGTGTTAATTTTTCTCTATCAAATAATATTACATTTACATTTAGTAGAAAATCAAAATGTTTCATTTCTCAGAAATTTTCTTATTTGGAAAATATTTATTTTTCATAAAGATGTCATTTATATTTACATGGAATGGGTTGACTATTTTCAAATAAATTAATAAATATTAAATTTCTCAGCCGGGCGTAGTGGCACACACTTGTAATCCCAGTACTTGGGAGGCTGAGACAGGAGGATTGCAGGTTCAAGGTCAGTCTCAGCAATTTAGTGAGACTCTGTTTCCAAATAAAAATAAAATAGGCTGGGAGTCTAGCTCAGAGGTAGAATGCCTCTGAGTTTAATCCCCAGTACCAAAAAAATCCCTATTTTATAGTACAGTAAATGGTGATAGATAAAACCTACAGAAACAATATTCTTTAGAGTCTTCAATCATTAGAGTATGAAGGGGTCCTGATGCCAAAAACTTTGGAAACCATGTGTGTGGTATAGAGGCTACAGTAAGATTTAGAGATGGAGAACTTAAATTCAGGTTCCAATTCCATCACTTAATGGACACGAATTTTAGTGAAGTTACTTAAGTACAGGTTCCAAAGTCAGACAGTCTGGGTTCATAATTCCAACTCCACCGTTTGCTGGTGGTGACTTCGGGTGAGTCATTTCCCCTCTGTCAATAGGGATGACTGGCCCACCTGCTTTATCAGGTAGCTGTAAGCCTTCAACGGCATTTGGTATTTTATTTAATATATACTGGGGATTGAACCCAGCGGCATTCTATCTCTGAGCTACACCCCCAGCCCTGTTTTATTTTTTATTTCGAAACAGTGTCTCGCTAAGTTGCTGAAGCTGGAAAAGAACCTGCGATCTTCCTGTCTCAGCCTCCCCAGTACTGGAATTACAGGCGTGCGCCATCATGCCCGGCTGGCATTAGACATTTTACTTACACCTATACCCAAACACAGTGAGAGTTCAGTAAATGTTAACAACCCGTATTCGTCGGAATCACTTTCAAATAGGAAAATGTTCCCTCCTTTCCATCATCGCGCAGTTCAGAATTGTCGGTGATGTGGTTCTCCAGGGGCTGGCAGCTACACCAAACCCACCGTCCGCATCCTCATCTCCTGCTTCCACCAGGAAGGAACCGACATCAAAATGGGTCCTTGTAATTTTCCAGGAGAATGTGAGGAAGGCGACAGGAAGACCGGAGACTGCGGGTCGGTGCAGGGGCCTGGGAGACCGAGGGAGGCCGAGCCAGGCCGTGCAGAGCAGCTGTGCAGTCCCCTCCCGCGCTCTTCCAAGCTCCACTCCTCCCTCCCTCCCTCCTTCCTGGGCCCTCTCCCTCGCCAGCGTTCTCTTGCCGCCTTCCTTCCTCATCCCAACACCCCTCTTCAGCCTCTCCGCTGGGGGCTGTCCAGCCATAAGGGACAGACGAAGGCCTGGCAGGAACGTCCCAGAGCCTGGTGGCTTTAGAGGCCCCACGCCAGCGCTGCTCGGCCGGTCTTCTTTCGGTAAAGGAGGCCGATTCCGAGGCGCCGGGCGCCCTCTAGTGGTGTCTTCATTATGCCAACACCTGCAGACACAATGACCTCTTTATCCCGAGGGGAAATGCCTTTGCTTGGGCTTTTAGAGACTGTCAAAATAAGGATCCTGTTCTAATAATGCTGAGACCATAGAAACCTTCTCCAATCCATCACTCTTTAGAACATTTTTAGAAGAAGGGAGATAGAAGCCGGGCGTGGGGTGCACGCTTGTAATCCCAGTACTCGGGAGGCTGAGAGAGGCAGATCACAGGTTCGAAGCCAGCCCCGGCAATTTAGCAAGGCTCTCAGCAACTTAGTAAGACCCTGTTTCCAAGTTTAAAAATGAATAAAATAGGGTTGTGGGGGTGTAGCTCAGAGGTAGAATGCCCCTGGGTTCAATCCCCAGTACTGGCAAAAAAAGGAGGGAAGGAAGGAAGGAAGGAAGGAAGGAAGGAAGGAAGGAAGGAAGGAAAAGAAAGAAGAAAGAAAAGAAAGTTGTTAAGCACAGAGCCACTGCACTTTACGACAATGCTTAATCTGTCTGGAGCTCCCTGTAAGATTCTGCCACACAAAATCAGGGTGTGGCCAAGGCAGGACGCCACAGCTGTGGAGTAAACCGTGATACGGGAGTGCCTTGTAAAAGCAAAGGGCAGAAAGGTGTTGCTCCAGTCTTAGTTGAGGTTTGGCCGAGCTCTGGCCCTTTGCACGTCCTGACTGATACTCGAATGCACTAAAGGATGCTCATGAGCACATTTCCCTACTCTGAACGTAACACCCCTCCCTCTGAAGACCACACAGGGCCAGGCGACACCGCTGCTGCCTTCGGAGGCCCTGAAATGGGCACTACTCATAGATTCTAGCTCCCTTGATTAATGGAGCTAGAATTCTCTTTAAATGGTTCACCAGAAAACCTCTTCTGTACCGTCTGCCCAGGATGCAAGCAGATGGCCGTAACTCGTAGCTTTAAGTCAGGTTCTCATAACCTAGAACTCTGGGAAACATCATCGTGAAATCATAAAAGCTTGTGCTTGTATCAATAATTCATGCAATCCTGCCCCAGTCTAATCTTGACAGATGTTAGTACATACATGAGCTGGGGGAGC
>PVJS01021217.1:12656-31834 GCA_004027185.1 Glis glis
GTGTGTGTGTGTGTGTGTGTGAGAGAGAGAGAGAGAGAGAAAGAGAGAGAGAGAGAGAGAGAGAAAGAGAGAGAGAGAGAGAGAGAGAGGCTGGTCTCGAACCTGCCATCCTCCTGTCTCAGCCTCCCGAGTACTGAGAGTATAGGTGTGCGCCACCACACCAGGTTCCACTTAGACATTTTTATATGCTTTTATTGGTGCATTATAGTCACATCATAATGTAAGTCATATTGACAGTGACATACACGCACACAGTATTTGGTGGCCCCCTCCCCCGGCTCCCTCCCCATCCCCCCTTCCACATACAGAATACTGAGATTGACACTGGTATTTTCACATATGTACACAAAGCTGATGATAGTAATTCCTTCATTGATCCTCACTCTTCCCCCCTTCCCCTAGACCATCTCCCTGGCTCCGCTGAGGTTTCTCCTCCATTATCTGGAGTCTCTCTGGTATCCCGATTACTCCCTAGCTTCCCCATAGTAGAGAAAACATATGACCCTTCACTTTCTGTGACTGGCTAATCTCACTTAACATAATGTTTTCCAGGTCCTTCCATTTTCCTGCAAATAACATAATTTTGTTCTTCTTTATTGTTGAGTAGAATTCCAGTGTGTGTACTTCCCATAATTTTGTAATCCATTCATATGTTGATGGACACCTAGGTTGGTTCCATAATTCGGCTATTGTCAATTGTGTTGCTATGAACATGGGTATGCATATATTACTGGTTTCAATCCCTTTGGAATGATACCCATTAGTGGTAGAGCTGGATCATAAGGTGGATCCATTCCCAGTTTTCTGAGAAATCTCCACACTGATCTCCATAGCGGCTGAACTGATTTGCAATCCCACCAACAGTGTAGAAGAGTTCCTATTTCCCCACATCCCTGCCAGCATTTATTGTTCTTTGACTTTTTGATGATTGCCATTCTGATTGGGGTTAGATGGAATCTCAGTGTCGTTTTGATTTGCTTCTGCCTGATTGCTAATGATGTTGAGCATTTTTTTCATGTATTTGTTGGCCATTTGTATCTCTTCTTTTGTGAAGTGCCTATTTAGTTCAATTGCCCATTTCTTGATTGCGTTTTTTTTATTGTAAAGTCTTTTAAGTTCTTTATATATTCTAGATAATAGTTCTTTATCAGAGGGATAACTGGAAAAGATCTCCTCCCATTCTGTAGGCTTTCTATTTAGACTCTTGAAGGTTTCCTTTGATGAGCAGAAACTTTTTAGTTTAATCCCATCCCATTTATTCAGTATTGTTTTAATTTCCTGAGCTATGGGGGTCTTATTGAGGAAGTTTCTACCTGTACCTATATGTTGGAGTGTTGGACCTATGCCCTCCTCTAGTAGCTTCAAAATCTCTGGTCTAATTTCCAGGTCTTTAATCCATCTCGAGATGACTCCTGTGCAGGGTGAGAGGTAAGGATTTAGTTCTATTTTTCTACAACTGGATAACCAGTTTTCCCAACACCATTTGTTAAAAAGGCTGTCTTTTCTCCAATGTATGTGTCTGGCACCTTTGTTGAAAATAAATTGGTTATAAGTGTATGCATTTGTTTCTGTATCTTCCATTCTGTTCCATGGGTCTATGTGTCTGTTTTTGTGCCAATACCATGCTGTTGGGGTTTTTTTTTACTATAGCTCTGAGGTATAATTTGAAGTCAGGAACTGTGATGTCTCCTGCATGGTTCTTATTACTGCAAATTGCTTTGGCTATTCTGGGTCTTTTGTTTCTCCATATGAAATTTATGACTGATTTTTCTAGGTCTGTGAAGAATGACATTGGTATTTTGATAGGGATTGCAATGAGTCTGTAGATCACTTTTGGTAAAATGGACATTTTGATAATATTTATTCTGCCTATCCAAGAACAAGGGAGATCTTTCCATCTTCTAAGATCTTCAATTTTTTTCTTTAGTGTTTTATAATTTTCATTGTAGAGGTCTTTTACCTCCTTGGTTAGGTTTATTCCTAGGCATTTTATTGGTTTTGAGGTTATTGTGAATGGAATTGTTTTCTGGATTTCTTTCTCAGTAGATTCATGGTTGGCATATAGAAAAGCTACTGATTTCTTTAGATGGTTTTCTATCCTGCTATTTTGCTGAATTTGTTAATCAGCTCTCAATCTTTTGGTTGAGTTTTTTGGGGTCTTCTAAATATAGAATCATGTCATCTGCAAATAGAGATAATTTTAATTCTTCTTTTCCTAATTGAATTCCTTTTATATCCTTCTCTTGTCTTATTGCTCTGGCAAGAGTCTCAAGAACTATATTGAAAAGGAGTGGTGATAGTGGACATCCTTGTCTTGTTCCTGATTTTTTTTTTCTTTTTGCGGTACTGGGGATTGAACCCAGGGGCATTCTACCTCCGAACTACACCCCCAGCCCTATTTTTTTTTATTCTTTATTTTGAAACAGGGTCTCACTAAGTTGCGGAGGGCCTCACTAAGTAGCTGAGGCTGGCCGTGAACCCAGATCCTCCGGTCTCAGCCTCCCAAGTACTGGGATTACTAGTGTATGCCACCACGCCCGGCTCTTGTTCCTGATTTTAAAGGGAATTTCCACAGTTTTCCCCCATTCAATAGGATGTTGGCTTTGGGTTTATTTTATATTGCCTTAATGATGTTGAGGTATATTCCCTCTATTCCGATTTTCTACAGTGTTTTTAACATGAATGGGTATTGATTTTTGCCAAATGCTTTTTCAGCATCTATTGAGATGATCATGTGATTTTTGTCCTTAGTTCTATTTATGTGGGAAATAACATGTATTGATTTGCATATGTTGAACCAGCCATGCATTCCTGGGATGAAACCAACTTGGTCAGGGTGTACAATTTTCTTGATAGGGTTTTGAATGCGCATGGCTAGTATTTTGTTAGAATTTTTGCATGTGTGTTCATCAGTGATATTGGTCTGTAATTTTCTTCTTCTGAGAGATCTTTATTCAGTTTTGGTATTAATGTGATACTTGCCTCATAGAAGGAGTTTGGAAGAATTCCATCTCTTTCTATTTCACAGAATAACTTGTGAAGTATTGGGTTTAGTTCTTCTGTAAAGGTTTTGTAGAATTCAGCTGGGAATTTGTCTGGACCTGGGCTTTTCTTTGATGGAAGGCTTTTTATTGCTGTTTCTATCTCTTTGCTTGCTATTGGTCAGTTTAGGTTTTCTATATCTTCTTGGTTCAATTTAGGTAGGTTGTATGTGTCTAGAAATCTGTCAATTTCTTCCGTGATATACAGTTTATTAGAATATACATTTTCAAAATAGTTTCTGATGATCCTCTGGATTTCCCAACTATTTGTGGTGATGCCCCCTTTTTCATTTCTGATTTTAATAAGTTGAGTTGATTCTCTCTTTCTTTTGATTAGGTTCGCTAAGGGTTTGTCAATATTGTTAATCTTTTCAAAGAACCAGCTTTTTGTTTTGTTGATCCTTTGTATTGTTTTTTTATTCTCTATTTCATTGATTTCTGCTCTGATTTTAATTATCTCCCGCCTTCTACTGGCTTTGGGATTAGACTGTTCCTATTTTTCTAGGTCCTTCAGGTATGTCATTAGGTTGTTTATTTGGTGACTTTCTGTTTTTCTTATGTGGGCATTCAGTGCTATAAATTTTTCTCTTAAAACTGCCTTCAAAGTGTCCCATAGATTTTGGTATGTCGTGTCTCTATTTTCATTTACTTCTAGGAATTTTTAAATTTATCCCCTTATTTCTTTTCTGACCCAATCCTCATTGAAGAATGTATCATTCAGTCTCCATGTATTTATATAATTTCTTTTGGTCTTCCTGTTGTTGATTTCTACTTTCATGCCATTGTGATCTGAGAAGATGCAGTGAATTATATTGCATTTTTTTCATTTGCTGGTACTTGCTTTGTTAATTCTTGGTCTTGATGAGTGCTGCTTGGGTCCCTGCAGGTGGAGATGAGTTCAGCTGCAGCCACAGGATTTCCCTGAGTGATCTTGCTGGGCCATCTGGGTAGTCAGGTCTTTGTCAAGCATGGAGAGAAAAGTGCGACTGCTTTTGATGATGAACTGTAGTTTCTGGCTCGACAAGGTTCTGCTGCTTCTTCTCTGCTGGAGTTGGTCTCTGAGAGCTGCTGTCCCAGCAGCCGCCATCCCCACATGGACTGGGCAAGATGGTGCCGCCATCGCTCTCTGCTCACCAGGTGAGATGCGTGGAGCTTTCTTCAGTCCTCTGCTCTCTCTGATATCTCTGATTCCACCGCATTTCAACCGTTGTTTTTCTGTTGAGTTTTGGCTGCTTTTCTTCCCTTGCCAAGAAGCAGTCTTCCCGCTGGTTGAGTTCCGAGTCTCGAAGCATCTGAACCATGCTGTCTCCTCTATTCCGCCATCTTTCGTGTAATCCACTTAGACATTTTTAAGGTAACAGTAGTAGAGACTTGAAGGCTTATGACAAATGGCAGGACATAAATATGCAACCAGTGTGACTGTGTTTAATAGGTTCACGCAGGCAGTAATGACTCCTTGGTCTTATTTGATCCATGCTAATTTCTACCTTGTTCAAATTGATTCGATTTGAAGGCCCTGGGTTTCCCTAGTGACAACAGCAAAACTAAAAGGAATGGTGACATTTCCTGAGAAAGAACAATTTCCATGCCTGTCCCAAAACACCACTCAGCAATTACCTTTCTCCTTCATGTGGCACCATGGGACTGACAAGGTACTTCCCCTCATCTCTAAGGAACACAAAGAAGATGGTTGGGGCAGGGCTGTACCCCACTTCTTCCTAGGCTACTACTATGGTTCAAGACTGCAAAGGACGTTGGTGCAAAGGACACCACTGGACCTTCCTGCCCCAGAATGTTCTAGAACACAGAGTGGAAACAGCTCCCATGTGCTGTGTACTCCAAACCCCAGAGAATTTGTGTCAAGAGATCTAAAGGATTCTCTCACCACATTCTAGTCTGGCTGGTTGAGCCTCCAGCAAGGGGATTAGATACATGTGTCCTCATTTTGTAGGTACTCCAATTCCCACATGTGATTACCTTGACCACCAGGCATGGTAGCACATGCCTGTCATCCCAGTATTTGGGAGGCTGAGACAGGAGGATCACAGGTTCGAAGCCAGCCTCAGCAACTTAGTGAGGCTCTCAACAACTTAATGAGACCCTGTTTCCAAATAAAAAATACAATAGGGCTGGGGGTGTCACTCAGAGATAGAACCCCCCCGGGTTCAATCCCCAGTATCAAAAATAAAATAAAATAGGTTGGGGGTGTAGCTTGGAGGTAGAATGCCCCTGGGTTCAATGCCCAGCTCCACACACACACAAAAAAAATTGTCTTGGAGAAAAGGAAAGAATTAAATTCAAGTTGAGATAAAGAAAGTAGGGTTTGCTTAAATCCTATTTCAGAACTCATTTAACCTAATCAGAAAGTGAAATTCAATCAAAGTCCTAGGAAATGAATTAGAATATTGTTGCACTTCTCTCAAAAATGTTCTGTGCATCAAAATTCTTAGGATGCTGCCTTAAACTAGGATTAGATCCTGATTCCCTTCATAGTGGAGCTCTAAGAAAGAAAAAGAGATACTGAGACACATGACTTTTCAGATTTCCATTATTTATCATGATGGGAGCATGGAGATTTTTTTCTTTCATTGTTTGGGTATCACACCACCCCTCAGCCTTTAAAAGAAAGCTCCTTATGCCTCATGTCTTACAACACAGGAAAACATCACCTCATGGACCAAAGAGACCCTTCAGCTATTGACTAGTCAGGCATTTGTGTGTTAGGATTGATGGAGCATCACTCAGGGATAAGTTAATGAATATGCATGAGCAACTAGAGCATCTCATTAGCGGTCTATGTGTTTGCAGAGGGAGTTGGAATTTTTGACTTATTTAGTTTGGTGAATGATATAAGTCTAATTATAAAACTAAGTAGCAGAACTTCCCCTTGAAGAGATGACCACACAAACTAGAGTCCATGCAAGCAGAATATATTTTATATCAACTACACAAAATATAAACATACCAACTAGAAACACCTGTCTTGGCAGAGTGTAGCACTCAATAAATATTGCTGACTTATACATACAATTATCATTATCCGTAAGAAAGTATAAAGCTCTTGCATGGATAAGGACTTCCTATTCTTGAATATGGTAAATACTGAAGAAATTTCAGCTCCACAAATGAAGAGCCACAATTTTGGTAGATTGAAGTATTAACCAATCCATTCCCTCTCAGAGAATAATTAAATACTGGTTACTGTGGCAATGTCTTTTTGATTGGAAATATCCTTATCCTCCAATATCCCATTTGAATGTTCAATATTTTTTGTTAATATTTAATGTGACACACCTGCGCAAAAAAAAAAAAAAAAAACAGATACTGGAGCGTGACCACATTTCAAGTTGGTTTCTGTTCGTTTTATTTTTGCAGTGCTGAGGGTAGAACCCAGGGCTCAGCCTGCGAGGCAAGTGCTCTCCCACTGAGCTGCATCCCCATCCCTGGCTTTGTTCTTTATCAAACAGCATAAAGCAGTACAGTTCTGCTAAAGCCATAGTGAACTCACGCTGCAAGGCGTTCTGACCAACTAATAAACAGAAACAGTTTTCAGCACATCTTCAGATATAAACTTGTACAATAAACTAGAAATGTTTAACAATGGGATAGGAACCCAACAAAGGTACTTTTCAAGACCCTGGGAGTTGGTGAGGTTTCCCTTCTATTTCTAATGCCCTTCATACCTGCAATTTGACTCCTTCCTTCCCTCCTCTTCCTCCTCCTTCTTCTTCCTCTCCCCCCTCCTTTCTTTCTTTCAAGTGGTGATTGAACTCATGGGCATTCTACCTCCCAGTTACATCCCCAGCTCTATTTTATTTTTTATTTTGAAGTAGGGTCTCGCTAAGTTGCTGAGGCTGGTCTTGAACCACCATGCCCTGATTCAACCTGACTTTTTTAAGGCCTGTTTCAATCACCTCTGGTTTCAAAGGGAAGAGTTCAGTGTTAGAAGCTATAATAATACAGTTGTGACAACACTTGTTTTCATAAGTATTAACCTCAGAAAAACATGGGCTGAGGCAAGGAGCTGAATGGGCTGTTAAAGGATCCACCTGGGAAGGAACTGGGGCGTGGTATTAATGGAAGTAAATCTTCGTAGCCTTCCAGTTGGCAGGGCAGGTGAGAGTGTGGCAAGGTTAGCACTATCTGGAAAATCCTGAGTCACGGGCAGCCCCACCACACAGCATATCAGGATACAAACATTTGGATCCTGTCACATCAGATCTTCTTAACAAAAGCAGTTTAGAGCATGATGATTAAGAACACATGAAGTATGCCGGGAATGGTGGCACACACCTATAATCCCAGTACTTGGGAGGCTGAGACAGGAGGATTGCAGGTTCCAGGCCAGCCTTAGCAACTTAGTGAGACCCTGTTTCAAAACAAAAAATAAGAAGGGCCGGGGGTGTAACTTAGAGGTAGAATGTGTCTGGGTTCAATCCCCAATATCAAAGAAAAAGAAAAGAACACATGAAGTGGAGCCGATTGGACTATCGGATTCTTTTTTTTTTTTTTCAGTACTGGGGATTGAACCCAGGGGCATTCTACCTCCGAGCTACACCCCCAGCCCTATTTTTTGTTCTTTATTTTGAAACAGGGTCTCACTAAGTTGCTGAGGGCCTCACTAAGTATCTGAGGCCAGCCGCGAACCCAGATCCTCCTGTCTCAGCCTCCCAAGTACTGGGATTACAAGCGTGCACCACCACACCGGGCTTTGGACCGTCAGATTCTGACCCCTCACTACCGGCTGAGGAACCCAGGGCGTCTCTTGCTTCTCTGAGTTTCCACTTCTCCATCTGTGAAGCAAGGCAGGATGCCAGTCAGCTTCTGTCACGATAACCTGAGGTGATCAACTTCTTCAGGAAGAAGGGGCATTTTGGTTCCTGGTTTCAGAGGTTCCAGTCCATGCTTGACTGGCCTTGTAGCTTTTGACCTGCGGTGAGGCAGTGCATCATGGCTGTTATAGTTAGATAGAGACGAGTCCCTGAAGAACTCATAAATTGGTGTTTGGAGTTGATATAGTTAAGTCATGAGGGTTGTAATCTCATCAGTAGATAAATCCATGGTAATGGATTTATTTGGGTGACCTGGACTGGTAGGGTGTGGCTGGAGAAGGCGGGTGCCTGGGAGTGTGGCCTTGAAGATTATATATGTCCCTGGTCCCCTTGCTGGCTCTCTTGCTTCCAGCCTCAACAATGGGAGAGCAGAGCCTTCTCTCTCCCTCTCTGCTCCCCATCGCAGGCCCTGAGCTGCAGATCCCGGCCTCACGTGGACTGATCCCAGAATCTCCAAGAAACTGTGGGCAAAGAAATCTTCCGTCAGTTGTCTTACAGCATGAGAATGTTGACAAAGACAATGGCAGAAATGCATAGCAAAACCATTCACCTCATGGCTGGGTTGCACAAGAGTGAGAGAGGAAGAGACCAGAGTCTCACAATCCCCTTCGAGGACATGTCCCCAGTGACAGGAAACCCCCTCACTAGGCCTTAAGGGCACATTCCAGAATCAAGCTACGGTAGACAGTAACAGTGCCTCTTCTCTATTGAAGGTGGATGGCAGCCTCTGGCTCATCGTTGGAAGGTTAAAGATCAAGGGCGTGCGCGGTCAGTAGAGTGCCCAGAACTTGAGGAATGTTGGGTACTGGTTCTGACTCATCCAGAGTAACTCCTGTAAATACCCTGCTTACTCTCTTCTCTATGTCTGCTTGCTTTGCTATATTTCTTTTTCTTTTCTTTCCTTTTTTTTTCTTTTCTTTTTGGTACTGGTGATTGAACCCAGGGGCATTCTACCTCTGAGTTATACCCCCAGCCCTTTTTCTTTTTTATTTTGAGACAGGGTTTCACTAAGTTGCTGAGGCTGGCCTAGAACCTGTGATCCATCTGTCTCAGCCTCCCAAGTACTGGAATTACAGGCATGTGCCACCACACCTGGCTGCTTTGCTACTATTATAGCAAATATTATACTACTATATAGTATAATATAATTATATAAAGATTATACTGTTATAGTACTAAGTACTATAATACTTTCCTTCCAGGCTCACAAATTCTTTAGCTCTTTCTCCCTCAAACTCAGTTCTTCTAGGAAACCAGCCTTAATTCCCCCAACGTAGCTACACGTAGTTTCCATTCATGGAAATCTCCATCTTGACTTCCTAACTTATATCATGATAAAACTATGCTTTTTTAATACCTTTATTGGTGCATTGTAATTATACATCATAGCGAGAGTCAAAGTGAAACATGAATACCTGCACATATCACGTGGTGAATACCATGTTTTTCAAATAACCTTTCACAGCACTTAATAAATACTTGTGGTCTTAAGTCCCTAAATAAGGTAGCAGTTATATAGGGTTGAGAGTTTGCAGAGCAGGTTTCTTTAATTCATAATTTGAAAGCATAAAGTTCAATAAAATGATAATAAGGAATCGAGAAGCAAATGGTCTTCATTCAAGTGAAGATTATTTATTTACAAAGGCATGAAAATAGATGCTACCCCATGGAGATAATTGCTAGATCTATGTGAACTTGGTTTTTAGAGAAACGGTGTGTGATGTTCTGCCTTTCAGTTTGTAAGTCAATCATCCGAAAGCTCAGGCAGACCTAGGTGAGTAAAGAGAAGCGAGGTAAAAATGTAATCAAAGGAGGCGGCTGCAGTCTGCTTATTCAGCTGTTAAGCTGTTCAGTAAAATGGATAGTTTTAAATAAAATGTATGCATTCGTTATAAGCTAAAATGAATATTTTTAATTAAAACAGGGGCATTTAGAGCAATAAACTGAGCATTAAGAAATAGAATACATCAGTAAAATCAAGACAAAATGGATATGATCCGTGTAGTCATCTCTAACTCACTATAGCCCTCCTTCAGAGCTCTATGCTTCATAGGACTTGCTGAAAAAACAGATCTGCCTCCAACAAAACAAGGAAAGTAGGAGAGGCGAATCTTTCTTTTGCACAGTGAAGCATGAAGAATACACAGTAGAGGCAGGGTGTGTACTCAGTGGTAGAGCGCTTGCCTAGCATGTGTGAGGCCCTGGGTTTGATCCCCTAACAACAACAACAAATCTGCACTAAAGGTCAGAAAACAAGTCATCACTCTGCTTCTGATCCTGTAGGGGAAACTGGGGAAAGCTTCAGCCTTTATGACCCTCATTTGACTAAAGTGCAAATGAAGAGCTTGAATTTGTGTGTGGGGGGGGGTACTGGGAATTAAACCCAGGGGCATTCTACCTCCAAGCTACACCCACAGCCCTATTTTATTTTTATTTGGAAACAGGGTCACACTAAGTTTCTGAGGCTGGCTTTGAGCCCACAATCCTCCTATCTCTGCCTTCCAAATAGTGGGATTACAGGCGTGTGTCACCGAGCCAGGCGAAGAGGTTGAATCTGATGACCTATGAGATCCCTTCTTCTCAAGCATTCAACACAATACTTGCATAGCTGTGGAAGGGCAAACTCGTACTATGTGTTCAGTTCTAACTTATGAATGCTAAGATTACTGAATCCTTAAAACATGGTCATCTCACGTACCTTGGTGTGGGTAGGATTGACGGTGGGGCTGACTTTAATTGTGACTCAAGTCACAGTGTAGACCATAAAGGTTCCGCTCTTCACTTGGAAACAAGGTACTTTGTTAGACTAGAAAATGAATCAGAAGTCTCTGGAAAATTAGGAAGTTTGAATGGAAGTTTGTTGGCCCTGTCTTAGAGACAGGTTTCTGAGACCACTGTTGAATAATGAAAAAGAAATAGTGTCTCTAGGGACATAAGCACCAGAGTTGGGAGAAAAGTAGGACAAGCAAGCTGTATCCAAGGTATTTACCTGGACTGGCTTTCTTTCTTTCTTTTTCTTTTCTTTTCTTTCTTTTTTATTTATTTATTTTTTGTGTGTGTGTGGTACTGGGGATGGAACCCAGGGGCATTCTACATCTGAGCTACACCCTCAGCCCTATTTTTTTATCCTTTATTTTGAAACCAGGTCTCAGTAAGTTGTGGGGGGTCTCACTAAATAGCTGAGACTGGCCGCGAACCTGTGATCCTCCTGCCTCAGTCTCCCAAGTACTGGGATTACAAGTGTGCGCCACCACACCCGGCTTTATGTGGGCTTTCTAAACCAAGCTGTTTATGTGTTTCATATACATAAACACCTTTGTTACCTCATAAATAGAATTCTACTATATGCAGACTTGCTGCTGTATAAAACTATTCTGTAGTTGCCAGAATTCCATTTGCATAGAAGCAACCTTTGAGTCCTATTAAGGACAATTGGAAAAAGAAAGAACTGGATATAGAAAGAAGAAAGAAGAGAAAACTGAAAGAATGGTAAAAAATGTTCAGGGCTACCTTAAATATATTAATGAACAAATGAAATAAAATATTTTCTCTCTCAAACATGAAGGCTTATATTTCTAAAAACCCTTAACTTTACTTTTGGTTCTGGTCACAATGAAGTAACACTGATCAGACTCACCATCCTAACACGAAAACTACAAAGCTGAACTGGGTGCAGTGGTTCACACCTGTTATCACAGTACTTGGGAGGCTGAGCCAGGAGGATCGCAGGTTCAAGGCCAGCCTCAGCAACTCAGCGAAACCCTATTTCAAAATAAAATATAAAACAGGGCTGGGGGTATAGCTCAGAGATATGATGGCCCTGGGTTCAATCCCCAGTTCCACAAAAAAATAAAAATGAAAGGAAAGAAGGAAAGAAGGAAGGAAGGAAGGAAGGAAGGAAAGAAGGAAGGAAGAAAACCTACAAAACTAGAAAAAAATACACGAGGCAACCCTTTTCAGGCAGTAGACAAGAGATAGCGTATGATTTTTGGAAAGGAGAGTGGAGCTGTGGGTGACCTCCAGGCCCCTTCAGGGCCACTTGCCACTGCAGTCTTTTGGGTTTTTTTTATTTTATTTCATTTTATTTATTTATTTTTCCAGTACTGAGGGTAGAACCCAGGGCCTCATGCATGCTAGGAAGTAACCACTGAGTTACTTCTCTGTCCCCCAACACGTGATCTTTGAAGGAAAGGGAACAGGACATTCATCCTGGCATTCTACCTGGTGGCACTTTCCAAACTGCGGTGCAGGAAAATGAAGCCCAAACAGACAGCAGGGGTCTCACTGGGCCACGAAGGCAGCTAGATTTGGGGGATGAGAACACTACAGACAGGGAGCTTCTCAGAGACGGGGCTGCCAATACTTGGATTCACAAAGAGCCCTCTAAGTCCTTGACTGTGAGTGCGAGGTGAGACCCCATGGGGCAGAGGACAGCTCCATAGGTCTCTGAGCAGAACAGAGATTCCAGGACAGCAGGTTCCAGGAGTTCCACGCAGGGCTGGAAGATGCTGGCGTTCCAACCTGCCGGAGTAGAGAGAACGTAGTGAACACATTGCATAGTCAGTTGAAAGCCAAGAAGGGCTACACTTAGAACAAGGACCAAGTCCAATCTCAACAAAACCTACCAGAAGTTTCAGCAAAATCCAATTGACCAATCAGTAAATTAGTCTGATGCTAGGAGTAAATGTAACACTCTTCAAAGAAAAAACATCAAAATTCAGGACGAAGCAGCATTCTTAATGTCCAGCATGCAATAAAAAATCATTATATGTGACATGCAGCAGAAGAACATGGCCCACAACCAGGAGGACATAAACTTCACAGAAACAGATTCAATGATGATACTTGTTAGAATTGTTGGACAGAACTTTAAAACAGCTATTATAAACTTATTCAAGTGTTTAAAGGGGAAAAAATGAACATAAGGACCTAACAGATCTTAACTGAGAAATGAAAAGGATAAAGCAAGGAACCAAATGGAAATTATAGAACTAAAAAATTAACTGTATAAAATTTAAAATGTCACTGTGTTGGTTTAACAGCAGATTAGACACTACACAAAAAAGACCAGTGAACTTGAAAAACAGCCTAACAGAAATTCTAAAAACTGGAGCACAGAGACCCCCAAATAAGACTTCAAAACATGGAGCCCTGTGGAACAGCATCAGATAATCTGATTAACTTATAATTAGAGTCACAGAAGAGAAAGAAAGGGGAAGATAGAAGCAGAAAGAAAAAACAAATTAAAGAATTAATGGCTGAAATTTTCTAAACTTATGGGAAATTTTCAAGGCACAGATTCAGGAATCTCAACAAACCTTAAGTAGAATAAACATAATGATAACTACATTAAGGCATGTCATAAACTGGGTGGTGCACACCTGTAGTCCCAGTACTTGGGAGGCTGAGACAGGAGGGTCGCAGGTTCAAGGCTAACCTCGGCAATTTAGTGAGGCCCTTAGCAACTTAAACCTTGTTTCAAAATAAAAAATCAAATAGAGCTGGGGAGTGTAGCTAGGAGGTAGAATGTCTCTGGGTTCAATTCCCAGAGCCCCCCCCCCACAAAAGGCACATCATAGACAAATTAAAATCAGCTGATGGGGCCCGTTGTGGCGGTGCATGCCTATAATCTCAGCAACTTGGGAGACTGAGGCAGGAAGAGCACAAGTTGGAGGCCAGGCTGGCCAACTTAGTGAGACCCAGTCTCAAAAAATAAAAAAGGGTGGGGATGTATTGGTAGAGCATCAGTGGGAACAATCCCCAATACAGAAAAAAAATCAGCTGATGGGGCTGAGAGAGGCTCACATTACATGTAGGAGAATACAGAGGGTTAATTTCTCATAAGACACAACACAGGTCGGAGTTGATGGACAGACATCTCTATAGTGCTGAAGGGACAGGGGAGGGAGCGGTGAGGTGTCAACCTAGAATACTCTAACTACCAGAATTACCTATCAAAAGTGAAAGTCAAGAGAGACATTTTCAAAAGACCAAAAGCAGAGGCTCTTGCCAGAAGGCCTTCACCACAGTTAATGTCAAAGAATGTTCTTCAGGCTGAAAGGAAATAGTACCCGCTGAAAGTCCAAAGCTGCACAATGAAATGAACACCAGAAATGATAAAAACGTGGATAAATGGAAAAGACTTTTTTGGATTGAACCCAGGGGCCTCATGCATGCTAAGAATGCCCTCAACCACTGAGTTACACCCCCAGCCCCTAAAAGACCTTTCTGGGTTTTTTTGTTTGTTTGGTTTTGGTTTTGGTGCTAGGGAGTTTGCTAACCAATGGGCTTTCTACCTCAGAGCTACACCCCTAGCCTTTTTTCTTTTTTATTTTGAAACAGGGTCTCACTAAGTTACTGAGGCTGGCCTCAAACCTGAAATCCTCCTGTCTCAGCCTCCCAAATACTGGGATTATAGGCATGCGCCACCATGTCTGGCTTCTGTTGTTTTTAAATTTTCTTTACACATAAGTTGACTGTTTGAAGCAAAAATTAAATGATGTAGGATTTATAGTGTGTGTTGAAGTGAGACAATAGCAAAAAGATAGGAGGGTGGTAGGTGGACATGTAGGGTGTAAGATTTTATGTGGGAAGTGGTAAATAGGCTATGATAGGTTAAGGATGTAGTAGTAATCTCTAGAGCAACCATTAGAAATGAAAACAAAAAGGAATATATCCAAAAACCAAGAGAGGAGAAAAATGAAATAAAAAATCATCCAAAAAAAATCAGAGGAGATAAAAATAAAGAAAAAACCTAGGCAGGACAAATGGAAAGCAAATAGCAAATCAAGCCAGGAGCCAAGTGGGGTGGTTCCTGAGGGGACTCCGTTCCTGAGGGGAAAGCCCTTATGAATACTGTTATATTTACTAAATCACATAGTCATGGCCACACACAAAGCACAGTAATATATAGGATAATTTATACACATTAAATTTATACACATTAAATTTGTCCAAATGGTTTGTTAATACTTTCCATTTATGATCTTGCAATCGAGAGAAATCTTAGGACCTTCTTACCCAGTAGTTTCAACAAGAGAATTGGAAATTCTGCCTTGCCACCAATGAAATACACCTTAAGACTAAGAATTCTTTCCCCAGTGTGTTGAGGTGCTCCGAATCTTTGGGAGTTTTGCTATGGCTGCTGGATGCAAAAAGCCGTTTCTGAATGTCACCCAGCTCAGGAATTCTACCTCTTAAAGAAAGCAGGGGAAGATTTAGACTTTGGAGCCCAAGAGACCTGCAGTTAGAGTGTTGAAAGTCCCCTCATGAGCCCCGAGGCCACCTGGAGAGAAGACAAGAGCTGGGTGCAGGTGTCCTCAGTGAGTGTGGGAGAGCGACCTGCAGGTGGACAGATGCAGGACCGAGACACAGGTCATGGATATTACAGGCATAAGTAGCCGGATCCTCAAAGCAGGACTTGGTGATACCACTGCAGTTCCAGGGCGTACACGGGAGAAGGTTACGTGGAAGAGAAGCCGTGGGAGGAGGGATGGATCTGGGGTCCCATGAAATCAGATTAGGGGACAGGATAGGGGAATGGAGGAGGTGTGACTCTGTGACTCTCTGTTTATTTCTTTCTGATTTCCCTTCTGCATTTACTCACGTTCTTTTTTTTTTTTTTTACTTTGAGGTATTGTAATTATACATCATTTGCGGTATAGAGTGATAGAAACACACATGCACACAACCCTTACAGCACTTGGAGAGCCATCCCCCTCCCTCCCTCCCCTTCCCTGTACTTGTCTTTGAGATTGGAATTGGTAACCTAAAAAGCATAACAGTTGAAATACTGCTATGTGTGTATACTCACATCATTTAGGAGTTGTAGGTCTTCCTGGGCTGTACTAAATGGACACAGTAAATTCTTTTGTTGTTGTTGATGTTGTTGACATCAGAGTAAGATGCTAGCCACTGATTACTCCAAAGGAAAAGGTAACAGCTCTGGGACAGAACCGAGGGCCACACATGGACTTCCTCTCCAATTCTGGAGATGTCCTTTCTGGAGCTCTTGACCTCAAATCACGCTGGGAGAGCTCTGGGTTTCGTGAGTGGAGGCAGATTCTTCCCTCAGAAATAATGTCTCAGATTTAATTCCATCGCTGTGGTTGTAATGTGAACAACTTAACCTCCACACAGTATGTTTTTCACCATCTAGAAACTGTGCAATAGGATATTTACAATATACCCAGCTGATGGGGAGTCTCATAAAACAAAGTAATTACAAAGACTTTTATGTTGTTGTGTGTGATAAAAATAAAATCGATTCCATCTCTCCAGCCTTTAAAACAATATGTAATGAAGTCAATGTGCCATTTTACAATGACTAATGAAATCTAATTTAAATACGAACTTCAGTAATGTATAACATTGAAAAGAAAAAATGCTGAAGACTTACTATTTTTTTAATCCTAGTCCAAATAAATGAACACTATTTTCTGGTCCTCTAATGACCTCTTGATAATCATAAAAGCCAAAGTATTGCATACATCATTCCTTCAGAAACATCTTGCTTGCCCGGAACCAGAAACTAATCAAACAGGCAAAAGCAAGTCCAGCTATGTGATCATTTCCTAAACAGTGTTTTGATGCCGTTTTACTTTTAAATGCGGCCAATTCCAAACGCCTCTGAGCTCACGAGCAACATTAAAACAAATACACACACGGACACAGAGCAGCAGCAAAAGCTAACATGCAGAAATCACACGACTCAATCAACTCCAGCTGTCTACATGGCAAAGGTCCTAAAAGAAAGACTTTCCACAAAGCTTTTGAGGTCAAGAAGCCCAAGGCTATGTAGAATAATTTGCGCTTACTTTTTCCCCCCATGGTTCTGATTTTCAAGTATAGGGGATTACTCATTGCCTGTAGCTCATTAATCACGGTAGCTTTTGATTATGAAAAGTGCGATTCAAAAGATAGTACTCTGAGGACTTGGCAGGGAGATTCTATGCCCGTCTCCTGAATGTGCCAGAATGCCCTGAACTCTGCCAGCGATGATTGCACTTGGCATTAATTGAAGATGCTGAGAGATATAAGCCTTCCTGAGTTTAGCCACCTTGAGCAGATTAAAATCTGGGTCCTGCCGGGAAGGAGGTCTGAGGGATTGGGAATACAAGGCTGTTTTAATCTTTTCCAAGTCAAGCTGTTTAGAAATATCCATACATCAAATGTTCATGGATCTCATACAGTTTCCCTCTCAGGGGAGAATTCAATTACCAGTAACATGAAGTGGGATTAACTTGTTGTGGCGAGCCATCTGGAGAGAAAAGATTCACCATCCCCAGTAAATATGTTCGGAGATTTGCCACCACCATTTTGAAGAAGTTGGGGAAGGTGTTCAAAGCTGCAAATGATGCTGCCCATGAAAACCCATTCCGTTGACCTGGTGGAATTAAAATGCACCTGGAGGAGAATCTAAACCTCCCTCAGTGCTGAAATGTCCCTGTCCTGCAGGAGGGTGACATTTGCATTCCAAGGAGGAGTTTGAGTATTTGTAAAGACATAACAAATGGCCAGTAGAAAGGGTCCTGAAACTGTATTGCATAAGTAAACAGAAAAGCTCAAGAAAAGGCAAGTAGTGGTGGCACATGCCTGTAATCCCAGTACTGGGGAGGCTGAGACAGGAGGACCGGAGGTTCTCGGCCAGCCTCAGCAACTTAGTGAGGCCCTCTGCAACTTAGTAAGACCCTGTTTCAAAATAAACAATAAAAAGGACTGGGGGTGTAGCTAAGAGGTAGAATGCCTCTGGGTTCAATCCCCAGTACCACAAAAAGAAACAAAGAAGGAAAGGAAGGGAGGGAGGGAGGTAACAAGAGAGGGAGGGATGAAAAAAGAGAGAAAGAGAAAAAGGAAGGAAGGAATGAAGGAATGAAGGAAGGAAGGAAGGAAGGAAGGAAGGAAGGAAGGAAGAGCAAGTAGGCAGAGTGTGGGCTAACAAGGAAATTACTGTATTGGAATTTAGCTTTTTCGATCTAGAGCATTGGATAAGAGCCAGCTCCATTGAGGAATAAAGAAACAAATTTGTTTATTTATTTATTTATTTATTGAGCTACTGGGATTGAACCCAGGAGAATTCTACCTCCGAGCTACACCCCAGTCCTATTTTTTTATTCTTTATTTTGAAACAGGGTCTCACTCAGTTGCGGAGGGCCTAAGTAGCTGAGGCTGGCCACAAACCCGGATCCTCTGGTCTCAGCCTCCCAAGTACTGGGATTACAAGAGTGTGCCACCACGCCCGGCTTAAAGAAACAAATTTAGATTAGCCTTGGAAAGCAGAGGACCCAGAGTAGCACCAGCAATAGAGAAAGCCTTCACATTTTCATGGAAGAAAACCAATTGGCAGAGTCTGGCGATAGACACAAGATGGCCAGACCTGAGACCAGATCACCGATCAAAGTCAGTTCAAAGCCAGAGCTCCCTGGACTGAATGTGCCCAGGTCATCCTGAGACGAAGCCGCTCTTTAGAGTAGTGAGGATGCCAGTCCTCTGGAGGAGAACGAACCTCTATTAAAAAGTCAATGCCCCATGGCAGTGGGCGAGGAAACCTCTGTGATGTGGGGACAGAACCAGATAGATCAGAAAAATGACAGATTATTTAAAATTGCTTTTACTAAGTATTTACCATCTTTACAATTAAAATTACTAACAAACAATACACAAAGAATCTTTTTTAATTTGCAAATAAATATGATATATCCAAACAATAACACCATTAAATAAAGCCAAAAATTATCACCCAAAAATAATGCCATTAAAATTATGATATATAGCTACACTGATTGATTCTGGGCAATATAATAATATAATATAAGGCTTCTAGGCACATTCAGTGAGGCACATCAGCTTTAAATTAACACCAGGCAATGGCATTGAGAAGGAGAATTACAAAGTGAACTCAGTTGCAAACAGAAATACAAAAAAGATACTGGCAAACTCAATCTAAAAATGTGTAAAGATAACCCATACATTATGACCAACAAGGGTGCACAAGGTTCAATGATAGTTCAACATTAGTAGAAAAATCTATTAATATATTACATTAATGTAAAAGAGAAAAGCCATTCCATCATTGCACTCGATGCAGGAAAGGCAACAAATAAAATATAACACTCAGCAGGCTGCAGTGACCCACCCCTGTAGTCTCAGTACTTGGGAGGGTGAGGCAGAAGAATCACAGGTCCCAGGCCAGCCTCAGGAACTTAGCAAGGCCCTCAGCGACTTAGTGAGACCCTGTTTCAAAATAAAAAATAAAAAGGGTTGGGGGTGTAGCTCAGAGGTAGAATGCCCCTGGGTTCAATCCCTA
>PVJS01021218.1:0-31747 GCA_004027185.1 Glis glis
GGGTGTGTAACAGCAGATTAAACAGAAAGCCCTGCCCTGAATGTAGTCAGCAGGATTCTGATAGGTGCGGACTTAGATAAAAGAGGGAGAAGCCGCGTAGAGCACGTGCGACTCTTTCCGAGAAAAACGCATCTGCTCTCGCCTGAGATCGTCGGCCGCCGGCTTCGCCTTTCTCTGAAGAGCTTCTTGATCTTCTCGGCCTCCAGCCCTTCGAACTGAAACTTCACCATCGTTTCTCCGAAGAGCTTCCTGATCTTCACATCTTGGACTGGGACTGAATTAGTGGTTGCTCTGATCCTAAGACTCCAGCTCTTAGACCGTTCAACCAGCTACTGGTTCCTCTGACTCTCCACGTGCAGTCAGAACTTGGGACTACATTGCTTCAAACTGTAAGCCCATCTGATAAATCCCTTTTTCAAATATACTCATTCTGTGAATTCTGTTAATCTAGTGAACCCTGTCCAATACACAGGGCATCTAATATGGAAAAAGGGATGCAGGATTCCTGGCATAATATTTAGATTAACTGTAGAATGGAAAACTCTGCCAGCAATACAAGGTATACATATTGAATACGCACATAGGAAAAGTACTGGTTGGTAACAGGAGCAAATGTAAACTAATTTAATTTTAAAATAGAAAGTTGGGAAGACTCTAATCCTTATATTTTGCTCATTTCAAATGAGCAGCTATAATGAATGGCTTTATAAAGAAAATAAACACCACAATACTCAGCCAAATAATTTAGTCGTGGGAAAGAAATCCCTCAGAGACCAATTAGTTTTGCTGTGTTCTTTGATGGAAAATGTTACCACAAGACTGGGACAATCCCAACTATCTCACAACAATATGGGTACGCATGAGGGAGAATGTGTGAGAGGGGAAGACTCAAGGCCAGTTCTTCAACACAAAATGAAGAGGAGAAAGAGGAAAAGGAGAAAAGGAAAAGAAAATGAGAGCAATTCACTGTGATAGGAATAGTTCCCATTGAGTGGTGCTCAAGATGCCCCAACCTGTGGCTTTAAGAGAAAAAGGCACATTGTCTTATTTAAACAGTTTTCCCCCAAAGAACAGTGTGAATTGGTACTATTGTCTTACCTATCTCATGAATGAAGTAGCAGGAGCTCAGAGGTATTAGAATGCCCCTGGGTTCAATCCCTAGTAACTAACACACACACACACACACACACACACACACACACACACACACACACACACAGAAGAACCAGGACTACTCAGTGTCAGTAGCTTACCATGGGTCACCATGGTGAGGGTTAAAGCAGGATCCCCAGGCTGTGCACTCACTCTAATGTTGGTGAGTTTCATTGCTCTTCCATCCTTTGTGCCTTTCAGATAGCACCTGCATCTCTCTCCTCTGTTTTCTAAGCTGCTCTAGTATTGTTGTTTTTTTTTTTAATAATTTTTTATTGGTGCATTCTAATCATACATCTTGAGGAGTTTCAGGGTGGTAGAAGTATACATGCACACATCGGTCAATTAGCCCTCCCCCAATTCCCACCCCCATTCCCTCCCCCTTCCCTCCTTCTCATGCTCAGCACAGTAGTTGACTTTGATAAGTTTGTGTATGTATATCCTGTGCATTAGGGTGTTTCCCTCTCCTCCCTCCCGTCTCCCTCAGTTAGGTCGCCTTCTTTACTCATCAAAGGTTTTCTCCATCTTTGTCTGGAGTCCCTCCTAAGCCCTATTCTCCCTAGCTTCCGCATATTAGGGAGAGCATCCGACCTTTCATTTTTTGTGACTGACTAATCAAACTAAGCATAATGTTCTCTAATTCCATCCATTTCCTTGCAAATGATGTCTAGTATTGTTTATAACAAGCTTACTTGATTCTGGAAATTTATGCCTTTACATTTTCCTATGGCTCCCATAGTACATTGGTGTACACACACATGCTCACACATATGAACAGGCACAATGTCTGCACCATACCTTCCCCCAAACCCAGCAGTAACCTGTCTCAACACTTTGAGATATATTCTTTCATTCTTTTTATTGTTACAGTGTTGGGGATCAAACCCAGGTCCTTGCAAGTGCATAGTTAACAAGCGATCTACCACTAAAAGCCCCAGTCTTTAAAAAAAAAACTAACAAACAAAAATATTAGTAAACAAAGTTGATTAGCCTTCTTTTTTTTTTTTTTTGTTTTGCTGTACCGGGGATTGAACCCAGGGGTGTTCTACCTCCGCGCTACACCCCCGGCCCTATTTTTTTTGTACTTTATTTTGAAACTGGGTCTCACGAAGTTGCGGAGGGCCTCACTAGGTAGAGAGACAGAGAGAGAGAGAGAGAGAGAGAGAGAGAGAGAGAGAGCTGAGGCTGGCCGAGAACCCCAGATCCTCTGGTCTCCGCCGTCCAAAGTACTGGGATTACAAGCGTGCGACACCACGCCCGGCCTTAGCCTTCTTACTAATTAGCTCTCCTCATCTCACAGGAAACCAGACCCTAGATGTCTGGAAGAGCAACAGACACATGTTGGAGGGTTCCTTTACTTAGAAAACAAGAGAGCTCCAGGCATGGTGGTATGCTTCTGTAATCCCAGTTCTTAGGAGGCTGAGACAGCAGGATCACAGCTTGGATGACAGCCTCAATGACTTAATGAGACATCAGCAACTTAGTGACACTCTGTTTTAAAACAAAAAAATAAAAAGGGGTGGGGATTAGCTCAAAGGTTAAATGCCCCTGGGTTCAATTCCTAGTACCACAAGAAGGAAGGAAGGAAGGAAGGAAGGAAGGAAGGAAGGAAGGAAGGAAGGAAGGGGATAAATCCCAGAGCAGCATTGGTGCTTCCAAGAGAATGTAGCATCTCATAGAGCTCTGTAGAGACTGGTACTAGACACTCCAAGGACTTCATGAGAGCGCATGGTGTTGGTGGCCAATTGGACACCGATATGTGGGAGAACAAGAGATTGGAAAAAGATAGAGAGCGATAATTCTGTATGCTTTGCAAAAGTAACTTCCCAGTTTTACCCAGACTAAATCTTGTCCTACTTGTTATACAACTGAATCGACAGATCCATTATGAAAAACAAAGAAATAAAAAACTGAACAGTATCTCCATCCAGGAGTCATTTTGATAGATTTTGAGGTCGAGATTTTCTACACGAAGACAAACTTCCTCCTGCCATACCCACTCCATCCGACTCTAAGGAAATTTATGCAAGCTGATGCCTATTTTTTTCAATATCAGAAAATCAAATGACAGAAATATGGCAAATAGGGCTTTGAATTCTTTGTTCAAAACCAATAATTAGTTTTAAAAACATAATGTAATCCTGTATTAAGTCTCTCTGTGGCTCAGTAAATCTCATTTATCTCTCAGGAATGTCACATTCTTTTTGACAAAATCTTTTGCTTCTCAAAACAAGGCCTTTAGGAGAGATTAGTCATTTGTTAGTCACCCTCTTTGATATTTTATATATATATATATATATATATATATATATATATTGTGGTACTGGGGAAAGAACCCAGGGGCATTCTACCTCTGAGCTACATCCCCAGCCCTATTTTTTATTCTTTATTTTGAAGCAGGGTCTCACTAAGTTGCAGAGGGCCTCACTAAGTAGCTGACACTGGCTGAGAACCTGTGATCCTCCTGTCTCAGCCTCCCAAGTACTGGGATTACAAGCATGCGCCACCACACCTGGATTGATATATATATTTTTTTAATTCCCAACTCTGTGCACTTGTGAGAAATCATTTGCTCTACATCTACAATGTCTGTCATGTATCTTCACAGCAATCCTCCTTCCTGCCCCCATCCTGACTTATCAGGCAGTAATTTGGGGAAGCTGCAGTAGTTTCCCAATGGGTTTCCTGTCTCTCCTTTCCCTACTTTGGGGACCTTCTGAATAGATTTCTGGAGCTGGATTTCAGGCCAGTTTCCTGATGACCATCGCTTATTAGACTACATCTTGTTTTTGTGGAAGCCAAACATATTTATTGGCTCCTCAATGTCTACAGAATCATGATCACATGCATTAGTCAGTGTTTCATAGTGTGAATGTACTAATTTAATATTTGAATTTAAGTGTTTTAATTATTTGCCATTATATAGCCAATTTGTCACTATTTGCCATCATATAGAAAATAGCCATACTGAACTATAAGCCACTACAGATCAAAAGAAAAATGTTTTGCTTGTGTGCTTTTTGTTTTGCTGTTCTCTGTGCCTGAAATATCTTTTTTTAAAATGTCAAATAGTATTGTAAATGCTTCCTTCTCCCTAAATCCAATTCTACATTTAACATAAATTCTAATTTATTATATGTATAAATGGAAAACTACCGAATCCTCTTTTGAATTTCCATATGCTTTTATCTGAACTAATTATATTATATAGATCTAGTTAGTATTATAATTCATATATGTTTCTGTATAGATGATTTAGAAATATGATTTCTTACATTTGTATATTTTTTTTTCCGGTACCGGGGATTGAACGAAGGGGCGGTCTACCTCCGTGCTACACCCCCGGCCCTATTTTTTATACTTTATTTTGAAACCAGGTCTCACGAAGTTGCGGAGGGCCTCACTAAGGAGAGAGAGAGAGAGACAGAGAGAGAGAGAGAGGCAGGGAGAGAGAGAGCGAGAGAGCTGAGGCTGGCCGCGAACCCGGATCCTCCGTTCTCCGCCTCCCAAAGTACTGGGATTACAAGCGTGTGCCACCACGCACGGCCTTACATTTGTATATTATATCCAGTGTTTGAAGACAATATAATTTCATGTTTTCTTCATTTACTTATTTTTTTCCAGATCACCAGAAAAAACCTTCCTGTGCACATAATCACTAAACTTTTGTTGAGTAATGTTATACTCAATGAATTTATTTTTTCCTAAATAGCTTAATTTCCTTCTTTTATCAATAAGGGAAAGAATTGGTCCTGATATTTTCTTTTCTTTCCCCTCTGCTGTGCTGCAAGGGACTGAACAAAATTCTGAAATTATTCAAAATTTCATACAGCATTTTCTTATTGGTCTTCCTTGAGGTTTAGTTTTATACAAGTGGAGGGACTGGTGAAGATTTATATCTCATGGGGACGGGAGGATCAAGACAGGATTTAAAGCTCTATTCTGCCTCCATCTCTTCCTTCCCACTCCCTCCATCTCCCCTTATTTCTATCAATTAAAATGTGTTTTCCTGTTTATATGTACCTAGTCCTTTGCCAGTCATGTGCAACATAAAATGAAAGAAACTCTCTTTGGACTCAAAAAATTATAGCCTTTAAAGGAAAAATAAGTTACCGGGTAATTACATGATAAAAACACATTACAATTAGGTTGTTGGCATCTCAGATGAAGACGTTGTCTGAGAAACATTCCCCGAGGCCTTGAGCTTATTTACCAAGAGGGAGCAATGGGGCAATGTAAGAGTCTCGGATTTCTTTCCTGCAGAGGATATATTAATATCATGAGGGACATCTGTACGTATACATATATGAATGAAATGCATGTATGTACACTGAGTCCCATGCTTCTAAGTGTGCATGTGCTTTCATAACTTTGTGTATAATATGTGTGTGTATGTGTGTGTGTGTGTATACATGCTAAGTAGATCTGGCTGAATAATATCATCAGAGAACAGCTAGATTGCAGTGGAGACTCCACCGACCATACGTAGTTCATAGTGATAGTGACATACATGCACACAGCACTCGGTCAGTTTTCTCCTGGCTCCTGTCCCACACCCCGCTTTCCCCATACAAGATATTAAGATTGGCACTGATATTCTCACATATGTACATAAGGTCCCTGGAAGGGTTCATTAATTCTCCCTCTTCCCTCTCCATCCTCCCCTAGACCACCTCCCTCACTCCACTAGGTTTTGTCCTCTATTATCTAAAATCCCTCTTGTATACTCCCTAGCTTCTGCATATGAGAGAAAATACATGACCCTTCACTTTCTGTGACTGTTTAATTTCACTTAACATAATATTCTCCAGTTCCCTCCATTTCCCTGAAAATGACATATTTTTGTTCTTTATTGCTGAGTAGAATTCCATTGTGTGTATATCCCATAATTTAGTAATCCATTCATCTGTTGATGGACACCTTGGGTTGGTTCCATAATTTGGCTATTATGAATTGTGCTACTATACACATGAATATGCATTATATTCCTATTATATTCTGATTTCCATCCCTTTCGAAAGATAACCAGGAGTGGTATAGCTGGATGATATATGGTGGATCCATTCCCAGATTTCGGAGGAATCTCCACACTGATCTCCATAGTGGCTGCACTAATTTGCAATCCCACCAATAGTGTAGAAGAGTTCCTATTTCCCCACATCCTCGCCAGCATTTATTGTTGTTTGACTTCTTGATGATTGAGGTTAGATGGAATCTCAGTGTAGTTTTGATTCGCATCTCCCTGATTGCTAATGATATACCAACCGTATTTTAAAATGTCATGTCTTTGCAAATCATATAGATATGGGAAATCAACCAAGCTAATAAATATTTTCTCATGTACCAAGGTGAGTTGCCATTTGTAATTGCAATTTCATACTCCATTTCAAATTACAGAGGACTCTCAGTGGAATTGTCACATTAAAAATACATATAAGAGTCGAGCTTGGTGGGTTATATACCTGTAATCTAGTACTTGGGAAGCTGAGACAGGAGGATCTCAGGTTTGAGACCAGCCTCACCAATTTTAGTAAGACTCTCAGCAACTTAGAAAGACCCTGTTTCAAAATAAAGGCTGCTGGAGTACAGCTAGTAGGTAAAATGCCTCTGATATCAATACTAAGTAACACACACACACACACACACACACACACACACACACACACACACACACACACACACTCACACACACACTGCATGTAAGAAGTCTGTATTTTGATTTTCAAAAAAGGTCAGATACTGACATTGGTAGTGAAAGGGAAGAAATTTTGTGCCGTTGCAAAGACTTCTGAAGAGTCTGCCTCTTTGCTAGTTTCTGTGATTTTTTTAGAAGAGATTGATTATATATGTGATAGCTTTTATGCTGGCCTTTCTGTACAAATTTAAATATCTTCTCTTTTTATTCTAACTCAACATTTTTGTCTCTTCCTGAGAAGTATTCCTGGAATCCACATGTCACTTCTGAAGGACTTAGGACTCTAGTCTGCATCATCGTCCATCATTCATCACTAGCTTTGATGACAACACTTCTGGGGTATCTTATGAAGTAAAACAATGTTCTCAATTAGAAGACCATTATTCAATCAAGGCTCTTTCGCTGCCTTATTCACACTGAATTTGATTTTGTTTCACCTTACTCTTATTTTATTTATACTAGGGATTGAACCCAGGGGCATTCTACCTCTGAGCTATACCCTCAGCCCTATTTTTTGTTTTGTGTTTTTTTATTTTTCAGTTTGAAACAGGATCTCACTAAGTTGCTGAGCATCTCGCTAAGTTGCTGAGGCTGGCTACAAATCTGCAGTCCTCCTGTCTCAGCCTCCCAGGTATTGGTTTCTTATTTGTATTTAATTAAGAAATAGATGACCTTCTACAATGGGCTATGATTTTATCATGCTGTCTGTCGCTGTCTCTCTCTCTCTCTCCATATAAATTCTCCTTCTAAATATATATGTATATTTCAGTTTTTTGTTTAAGCTTTTCATTACTCTTATAAAATACTAATTACATTGGATTTCCCAATTTTAATTCCAAATCCTCTTCCAGCTCTTGAAAGCATAAGAACAGGGACCCTAAACCTAACATATGTAACCATATGATATTATGATTTGCCAAAAAAATTTCATCTTGATGGAATTTAGTTACTATGGCCAAGATTTTGCTTCCTTTTTATAACTCCATTTTAATAACATAATTTCCTTTTATGGTTTCATATGTAGTCTTCCGTTTTTTATTTCTTAAGTCATCCAGTTTTAATTTTCAGGGAAAAAAGCATTTAATTCTTCCTTTAATGGATCTAAAGAGTTTTCTTTTAATTTGACATCCTACTTTGTATGTAGAAGTTTGCTAAGTTAACTCAATTATATTTTGTGTATAACAGGGCAAGTGTTCCCATGATTGCTGGCACAGAGAAGAAAATCTATATGAAGAAGGTAAATTATTAATATTGTTCCCCAATTTTCTGGTCGGATCCCATATATCTGTACTTTCAGATTTCTCCCAACACAGTGATAGTTGGACAGCAAGTGTCTATCAGGTCCTTCAAATGCATAGACAATAATATCTTCACATCTGGTAAAAGATTATTGGAGCACAATGACAGATTGAATGGTATCTTATTTCATGAATATAATATTTAACTATTTACCACTCTTAGTAGTTCCTAAAAATTTTGAATGCAAAATAATTATGATATTTGCATTAATTCTAAATTTCCAGTAGAAGTTTGCTATGGTACATTTATTTTTTCAAAGTTATGTACAATTTATAATAAATCTTATGTTGTAGCAAGTTTTCTCAGAATGACTGTTTTAGTAATTATTACTTTAAAAAATGCTATGGAAAGCTAGGCATGGTGGTACATGCCTGCAGTACCAGTACTTGGAGGCTGAGACAGGAGAATTTCAGGTTCAAAGCCAGCCTCAGCAACTTAGTGAGGCTTGTCAGCATCTTAGCGAGACCCTATTTCAAAATAAAAAATTAAAAATAGGTCTAAGGGTGTAGCTCAGAGGTCAAATGTCCCTGGGTTCAATCCTCAGTACCACACACACACACACACAAAATTGCTATGAAAATTCAGCTATCTTTTGAATATAAATCCCTGTTTGTATATAATTATGTGTGTGTCATTTAGGTCAGTTAAATTTGAAACATGTTTCACCAACACTGATTAACCTCTTTGGTATATTTCACTTTAGTCATGTTAGAATAGTTCTGAGATTTTGCAAATATACAGAGAAAGTCAAGATATGATTAACCCAGCTAACTTTTCTAATGCCTTTGACCAAGAATCAGGTAAACAATCTGTTTTGATCCCCAAATAGAATTGAATGATTTGAAAGGCTCATTACTTTCCTCCTTGGGGTATTTATAAGTGTATTCATCTAAGTATGTGATTCTACTTCTTTTTTCTCTCTTAACTAACGAATAAGATGAACAACAGAACATGAAAACACTCCCCATTAGCTGGCATTTCCAGCCATGATTTCATATACATCAGTAACCATGATTTTAATTAATTTCTTGTGAATGTACCAGATGTTCAAATAGCTTATTCCCTTATTGAGGACAAAGCCACCTCCCCCCTTTTAAGGACTGGGAATTGTGAAGATCTAAAATTTTAACTGCTTCCTAGGCATCTCTGAGCCTCACGGGGTCCCAGAGGCATCACCATTATCTATGCCTCCCATGTAACAAGAAAAGATTTCTATCCAGCTACTCCCTTGTAGCCGGACCAGCTGCACCCCACCTAGTCTCAACCAAATGAGTTTCTCTTCCCTACTTTTCTACAAAGTAATAATAATAATAATAATAATAATAATAATAATAATAAATACTATTATTGGTTCCATGGCTTAAATCCAAGGACATTTTACCCTTGAACTGCACCCCCAGGCAAATTTTATTTTTTATTTCAAAACTGCATCTTGCTAAGTTGCCCACACTGGCCTAAAACCTGTGAGCCTTCTGTCTCAGGCTCCTAAGTACTGGGATTACAGGTATATGCCACCACACCCTGGATTCCACAGAATTATTTAAACAGACCAATTTCCTCCTCCTGAGAGAACTGAACTTCTCCTAGCCCTCTTGTTACTATAAGGCAGACCTTCCCCAGCCCTCACAGGTTCATTCTGCACCTGAGCACAGCCCCTGTGTGGCTCTGCATGGCATACAGTGTCCTTCTCCCCTAGCTGTATTTGTGATTCATAAAACATAGCCAGTCCCATCTCTACAGCGCTGGGGGTTAGGCGTGTGCTTGACCTGCCTCTTCTTTACCAATGCAGCTTTGAAGTGAAGTGAAAGTACCCCCTCTCATACAGACCCTGTAGTCTTGTGTGGGATCCCATCACAATCAGTTACCTCATCTGAATTCTGGTTGGGACGTTTGATGGTGCATCCTGAAGCTTGGGGCCTGTGCAGTCCTTTCTCAAGTAATTCTCTCCCTTTCCAGAGGCAGCTTTCTTTCCCTGGAGCAGCTTGGACATAGTAACTGTTTGATGGGGCCAGGGCAAAAGATTCCAGACTCTTGTCCAGTCTAGCATTTCTGAAGAGCTTTCCAGCGCTGGAGCTCCTCATCAGAGCCTGAGGCCACTGCTTTTGTCTCTCTGCCCACCTGCCCCCTGCACTACATGAGTGGCTTCAGAGAACATTTCCCAGTAAACTTATCATGAGAAAATCTTTGATTTTGACTATGTTTTTTCCGGGAGCTAGACCTGGTGGCCACCACCCATATCACAATTGTCAGGGTACTTATTAAAAATGCAAATGACTGGTCTTTATCCCAGGCCCGTGAATTAGAATATCTAGGATTGGAGGCTGAGAATCTGCATTATTAAAAAGCATCCCAGAAAATTATTTTTCTTATTACGGTGACACTAACAAGGACAGCTGTAATTACCTTGATTATATAAAAAATGGAATCTTTGAAGTGGCAGAAGAAGATGTGTAGAGAATTTAAAAGCCTTACACAGACTCTTGAGTCAAAATCATTTATGTTAAAAGAGAGAAATGTCTATCAGTGAACTCCATGCGACATTAAATAGACAAGTTACAGAAACAAAGATTTTAAGTCTATAAACCATGTGATGTCTGATTTCAGCAAGAGCCAAGTTGCCATATTTTAACCTATTTTGTATACGTCAGATACCGGCAACCTGCAACTTCCTACCTCAACCACTCCTTTTTCTTTAGTGGGCTTCTAGAATTGTGAGTTTGGATGGTGAATTGCTATTCCTGAGAAGCCAAGTCAGTTTTCAAAGCCATTACTCTTCTCCGAGACTGACATTATTAAAGTGGATATGTAACTAAAGTCTGTCTTTCACATTAGAGTTAGATTAATTACTCCACCCTCCTTTGCCCTGTTGTTCAGGTCTCGATAGAAATTAAAAAAATCCTCAGTGCATCAAGGATTAACCCATGAGACACTGCCTTGGTGCGGCACAAAGCAGAACTGTGTACCCCCTAAACGTTTGCCAAAATATCCTCAACAATTTTAAAGTCAGTAGAAAAAGGTAATATCATATCATGACTGTGAAGATTCATATTTTCTGGTTTGTTCACAGTCCATTGTGGATATTAGACACCTACCTAGCTGGGAATACAGAAGCCCTGTGTGTCCAGGAACCACAGGCCAATTGTCAATGTTCCCATTATAGAAAAACAGAAGGTCAGGACTGTTTCTCTTGCATGGTAATTCCAATTATAAAACAAGCAACCTTTATCTAAAATTTTGTCTAGCTAGGCGTGGTGGCACATACCTGTAATCCTGGTACTTGAGAAGCTGAGACAGGAGGATTGCAGGTTCAAGGACAGCCTCAGTAAGGAGTGAGACTCTCAACCTAGTAAGACCTTGTTTCAAAATAAAAATAAAATAGGGCTGGGGATATAGCTTGGAGGGAGAATGCCCCTGGGTTCAATCCCCAGCACCACACACACATACACATACACACACACAAACACACACACACAATGTGTGTTTTACTCATCATTGATTTTTGCATTAATTTTGCCTCTAGTAAAATATTTCATTATACTATTATTTTCTTGGTTACTGCTTTTTCTGTTGCCCCTGGAATTTTGTGCCCAAGGTGCGGACATCTCTTGTCTTACTCTAATCTCAGCTCTACCAGGAGGGATCATTACTTTTATGTACTGGTACTCACTGAACTATTGAGTAACCCCTGGTTTCTGATGTTTGTCTTATTTAAAAGCTAGAGTGATGTAGTGGAAAGAATAATAAATTAGGTGTGAAAAG
This sequence comes from Glis glis, assembly GCA_004027185.1. Lineage (NCBI taxonomy): Eukaryota > Metazoa > Chordata > Mammalia > Rodentia > Gliridae > Glis > Glis glis. The sequence continues at coordinate 11,906 of PVJS01021218.1, forward strand.
ACCTGGGTCATAGGTCTGTGTCTGGAACTTTTTGGCTATGTGATTTTGGAAAATTACAAACTCATTTTTCTTTAGTTTTGATTTGTGTAAATGGTGATAATTATAACTTGTTTATTAACCTCAAAATATTCTCAGAGGAATCAAATGCATGTGAAAACCCTCTGGGAAAAATCTCCTTTTTTTGCAGGATTTGTTGTCTCTTCTTCTTCTTTTTTTTTCCTTGGTTCTGGGGATTGAACCCATGAGCACTTTACTGCTGAGAGGTACTACCCCAGTCCTTTGTAAATTTACTTTTAAATTTTGAAACAGTGCCTCACTAAGTTTCTGAAGGTCTTGCTAAATTGCTGAGGGTATCGCTAGGTTACTGAGGCTGGCCTCAAACTAGTGATCCTCCCTGTCTGAATTTTCCCAAGTACTGGAATTACAGGTGTGTGCCACCACCACCAGGCACCAGGATGTTGCTATTTTCACAGCATATTTTTCAGAATGTTTTTTGATGATATATAAGTGGAAGAAATGCATTAGGGATAGATGGCCCAGTTGTTGAAACTAAATCATCTTTCTTCTTATCTCTGATTATTATGCCATCCTCCAAATCTATGTATCCCTAATTCTTCGAATCTCCCTCAACCAATAAAGGCTAGTATTTCTGGCAGTAGTACTAAAGCAAAGTTTTGGAGTGCAGATTCCTGACCAGCCAGTCAGTATCACCTGGATATTCTTAGAAATGCAAATTTTCAAACAGTATCCAATAAACTCTGGGGCTTAAGCCAGGGATGCACATTTGAACCAGCCCTCTAGTTGATTTGGATGCTTGCTAATGTTTGAAAAGCACTAAATAAAATGAAAGGGAGAAAGAAAGATCAGTATGCCAAGCTCTGGCGATTTCCAGAGCTAGAACTTCGATTTTGTTAGAACTCGCACAGAATTACTCGTTGACTTTACCATTTCACCACTAACTCCTAGGCAGGGTCTATTTTCTTCTATTTTTTTCTTATATAATTTAATGATGTCTTTTTTCCCTATAAAAATAGGTGTTGTGTAAGAATCACCCAGAATACTTAAGTAAAAGTAATTATTTCTAGCTTTTGTCTTCAATCACCAAATGGAAATGAATCAACTACAGAAACACCCAAACGGACCACAATAAAGCCATTTCTGGACCATAATTTGAGTCATGCAGTTAATATACTGAGGTTTTGTTTTTTGATATACTTTTATTGGTGCATTGCAGTCTGACATCATAATGTAGTTCAGAGTGATGGGAACATAACCCAATTACCTACTATTTGCCAGTGCTTACTTAAACTCTAGTTTTTCTTAATGTACTTGTACCTTAAGCCTTCTATTCCTGAGTAAAAGGAATGGTAGGTTAAACCTTCAAGAATGAATACAGCTACTATCTTTATTTCCTCCCTCAAACACCACGGAAATGAATGTAAGTGAATAACAGAGACACAATCCCATGAAACGAGATATGTTATTGTACTATAATAAAAATATGTATTTGGGTTTTCTTCTGGTGCCTGGCACAGAACTTCTAAAACCCATGAAATGTCCTGAGTAGCAGGGATGAGGAAGGTCTTTCATTATCTACAGTAAGCCCCTTTCCTCTACACCTGCTTATGCTAATGAGGTGATTCTTGGGCCCTAAAGTAGCTTCGGGATGGGGGCCGCTTGCCAGAGGAACCCACTCTGACATTAGACGGTTAGCAGGTTCAGCCCTGCCTGCCTCACCTCTCTGAGTGGAGAGGGACCAGAGATTGAGATACTCATAATGGCCAGTGATGTACTCCACCCAGCATACAGGATGGAGCCGCCACAAACCCCCTACGTGATGGAGATGGAGAAGCTCCCAAGTTGGTGAGCGAATTCACAGGCAGGAAGGACGATGCACCTCCTCTCCAGGGGAGCAGATGTTCCTGTACTGGGAGCCTCACTGGACTTCAAACTATGTGCCTCTTCCTCTGTCTGCTCATTTATAGTCTTTATAATAAACCCATGGGAAGAATGAAAGTGTTTTCTTGACTTCTGTGAGCCATTCTAGCAAGTTATGAAACCCGAGGGGGAAGTCATGGGAACCCCTGACTTCGTAGTCAATTTGGACATTAAGTACAAGTGACCGGGGGACCCACAGTTTGCAAATGGCCTCTGAAGTGAGGCAGCCTTGTGGAATGAGTCCCTGAACCTGTGCAGCTTCATGGCACTCTGGGTTGCTACTGTGAGAATTCAGTTAATTGTAGGAAACCCAGTAGGTATGGGAGAATTGGTTAGTGAGAAAAAAAAAAAACATCGTGTTTGAAGTGGTATTGTAAAAATACTTCAGACAAGAGAAATGGAAAGGTGACTAGGTTCAGAACCACTGAGCGAGAGTTTCAGGATGAAGATTCACTCTCTTAACAGGAAAAAATAAATGTCATGTTGGAGGGGAAGGTTTGGGCGTGCAACTAAATGAGATCACTAAATCTCCTTGAAGTTGAACTAAGCACCCAGAGTTCTGGCTTCCTGGCAGAGGACAGGCCCTGCTCCAGTACACTTAACAGGTTGCTCAGAGAGAGGACAGGAGTGTGCCATCTCTGCCGTCAGGGAGAAGGGGCTGAGGCAGGCATTCCCATCTGATAAATCGCATCCTCTAACCAGGGAGATTGAGGCTGTCCCTAAGAAGACAGCACTATAACTCTAATGGATAGCATTTTTACCCTAATGGCAGTGCCTTCACAGGAAGACTGGAAACCAGGGGCAAAGAGCCTCCTGAGAAATCACATTCCCCAGCAAAATGTTGTCTCAGCCTTTAACCATGGGGCTTAGCTATTGAATGAAAGTCTTTCACAAGATGACTTTGTCCCTCATAGGAGAAAATTGGCAGTGGGTCAAAATAGTCCTGCTCCTATCTTTCATGAGATAGACTCATCAACACCAGCCTTTCCCAGATAATGGGTAGATGATTAGATTGTGTTTATAGAGGCTCTGAAATGGGTCAGGAAGGCACATTACCTCCAGGGTTACTCACTCTGTCTTCAGTCTGAAATTTCACTTACTGTTCAATTTTCAGATCATCTCCAGCCATATTGCCAATATCACCAAAGTACTAAAGGCATTCCTCTCATAAAGAGTCAGTGACATTAAAATGCCCCATATTTGGCTGAGACAGGAGGATCACAGGTTCCAGGCCAGCCTCAGCAATGTAGCAAAACCCTTAAGAACTTAGTGAGATTCTGCTTCAAAATAAAAAGGGCTGGGGGGAGGGTAGCAAGGAGGTTGAATGCCCCCGGGTTCAATCCCCAATACCAAAATGAATTAAAATAAAATAAAAATAAAAATAGATAAAATAAAGTGCCCTAATTTGAGCCATACTCCCCATTATCAAATTCTAAAAAACATGCTAACATCCAAAGATTACCTTCCTGTTTACTAACTACCTTTTATTAGAAGGGACATACATGGTGGCCCTGAGCTGCACTGCAGAAGATGAATGAATGGAGAGTCCCATCTTTTACATATTAGTAACATCAGTCATATGCTGATGTAGGCTTCTGCATATCTTTCCCAATCCTGCCTTCAGTGACATTACATTGATAAAATCGTCAAAAGTAAAAATGTTTATGGTTGGAAACCACTGAATGCCATACTTAAGAGTTTTATTGTTCTTTCTTCCTGAGAATGAGTTTACCAGAACAAATATAATTTATAGATTATATTATCATCTATGTATACCCTATCCTGTGTTGAAAAGAACTCCTTCTGGGGGGGGATGAACTACATAAAAAAAGTCTCTATATATGGCAAAGCACTAGAAAAATATGTTTTTTTTAAATCATTTTACAGTTATTTCTTGTAAGAAATAACACACAAGTAAAGTAAAAGGTATGAAATTGCTCTCTTCTATAATGGAGTAGCAGAGAGAATGTTTGCTTTAAAGTAATAGGTCCAGGCCAGGAAAAGTATAGCCAGCAAGCATCCTCACGGTCAGCGATGGAGAATAAAGGTGGTAGCCGTGAAAATGGCCAAGGTTAAGATCTCATTTCTAGAGCACTACATTTTTGCAAACTCCTACAGTTCATCTCCGTACCTTCAATTGGTCCTTTCTTCTAAAACTTGATTTTTTTTTTGTACTGGGAATTGAATCCAGGGGCCTTCTACTTCTGAGCTATATCCCCAGACCTTTTTATTATTTATTTTGAAACAGGGTCTCCCTATGTTGCTGAGGCTGGCCTTGAACCTGCCATGCTCCTATTTCATCCTCCCAAGTACTGGGATTACAGGGGGCACCATGATGCCCGGCTTTTTATTTTCTACATGTTAAATTGCTTTTCTCATGCCAGTAAATAGTGAGTAACTGATTTTTTTTAAACACAGGCTCAAACTTGGGCATCGGCAACCTGTTCTAGAACACTAATCAGCTATAATATTGCTTCTAATGAGAAAATATTTTTAATCAGAAATATTAATTAGGAGATTAAAAAATGGAGGACTTCCAACCGTCTGTGAAGAAATAACTACTGGAAGGATCACAGTGTATGTTTCAGAGATTATTTTGTTTTGAGGGAAGTAAAAGGAAGAAGAGATGCTGTGTTCAGTTGATTATTTCAGAAGGTTTTATATATTACAAAGAAGCTGCAACAAATATAATGTGAGATGCAAGTGATTGAAGTTTAAAAACGATGTGAATTTCACTATCCTTCTCCATATTTTGTAGACTGGAGGCTTCTACTAGGGTCTTGCAAAAGCATGCTTCTGGGGAACTTATTAACTGCTGGCATGCTTCAGAATGTTACATTGCATTTAATTTATTTTTAAAAATGCACTTAAAACATCATGTGGGCAGAAGGGATCTCCTGTGCATCTGTGACTTATTTTTAGACTGATGGTGTGGACTACCAGGGATAAGGTCGGACTATGTCATTAGTGTTATGATATTACGTATGTGATTGGAAATGGATCATGCCTTCATAGGCCTTTTCTGACCACTGTACCCAGACATCCAACATGGAAGTTATTATAAAGAAGAAATCGCTAATTTGATTTATCCATTCTTTGATCTCTTTTGATCTTTGAATGTTCTGACATCTATGGTGGTCTCCAGTATCATAATAGATTATAAGGCATATGAAATGTTATCTTGTCTAGTGGCTATCAGACTTCTTCCTGCCATGAAAATAGCCTCTCTATCCTTTTATTTTGCAAATTAAGTCTTCCTCACCTTTGGCAGAAGTCCACTTATAAATAAAAGATAAATAAATCTCTTCCCTTTGAAATATAACCTCCTCCCACCCCCCCTTATCAAATTCTAACAAAGTGCTAAAGTCCAAAGATTAAATTCACATGTAGTAACTATATCTTATTAGAAGAGACATCCATGGTGGGCCTGAGCTGCATTTCAAAGGATGCTTGAATGAAGATTTCCGTCTTTTACACATCAGTATCATTAGAAATGTGCTGATGCAGACTCCCAGCAATCCTTCCCAACTATGCCTTTGATGACATTACATTGATAACATCATCAAAAGTGAAAATGTTCATAGGTTGGAAATCACCAAATGCTATAAATTAGCATTTAGGGGTTGCTCTTTCTCCCCAAGATTGAATACATTTACCTGCCATTGGCCAGTTCCCTCATCAATCCTGGGCATCTCTAGCTCCCTAAAACTCCTGGGGTTCCAAAGGTTTATAAACCACAGATCTACAGACATCTCATTTTAGGGATGGGGAAAATTAAACTAAATGAAGCAAGGAAATAAGTAGAGAGCTTAACAATATTTTTGGATATGTTTTCCCTGATTTAAGCCTTACTCAATGTACATATGTATCAAAATATTATACATTACTCCCATAAATAGGCACACTTTTAATTTGTGTGTGTGGTACTTGGGGTTGAAATAAGGGGCATTCTACCTTCAAGCTACACCCCAGCCCTTTTTATTTATTTATTTTTGTTTTGAAACAGGGTCTCACTAGGTTGCTGAGGTCTCACTAGGTTGCTGAGGTCTCGCTACATTACTGAGGGTCTCAAACCTGAAATCCTGTTATCTCAGCCTCCTAAGTATAAGGAATATAGGCATGAACCACCATGCCCACTCAATTTCTGTGTTTATGTGAATCAGTTAAAAATAAATTTAAATTAAAAACTATACACAATTTTTTTCTTTGCTACTTGTCTGTTTCACTGCTGTGGAGTCCGGTACAGGGTGGGGTGGTGAGACTTGACTCAAAACACTGACCAAGAGGTTGCAGTATTTCCACTACCTGGACTAAACTTTAGACATGCTACTTCTTCTTGGCTTAGGTCTCTGACCTCTATGTACAGTATCTGGTTCTTTATCCTGATGGCTCCTAGACTAGTGTCCTTCATTCTGTGTCATAGATAGTACATTTTGGAGGGAGGGTTTCGGGGAAAGGACATCGTTCTTTTGAGTTCTTAGTTTTTTTGAGTTCTGCTCACTTGAAATTCAGTTCATTTCTGAAATCAGATGCTTGAGGAATTGCATAATTCCCCTCTAAAGTGAACCAAGCACCGAAGGTTGAATAAATATGCCTATTTGATGAGTTCATTTCAATTGGGCTTGATGGAACACAAATAAAGAGCTATTTTTCAACTTTGTCGCAGTTCATACTTTCTACTTTCTGGTTGAGAAGCCAGAGGAATGCACACTTAGATATTCTAAGCCCAGATTAAATCTGCATTTTAACTATAACATTTAATATTTATTGAAATTAAAAAGAAACAGTTGCTTAAATCCACTTGTGGTTTGATTTATTTTTTTATTGTTTCAAGGTCTGTTAGGGACCAGCACCTGTTGGGAGTATGTTAATTAGGACGTGAGCATTTACAGGGAAAATTGAGATCCGGAAACCATGGCAATGCTCTCTGCACCCCATCTTTGTTTAACTCTATATTTGAGTTTTATTGAAAAAGACAGCCTGTCAGAGATTAGGACTAAAGAGTCAGTAACCCATTTCAGCTTCACCATTTTCCCCCTTCGGAAATATAAAAAATACATCAAAGAAGTATTTTTTGTCACTGCTTTGCCTTTTGATCCTTTCTAGTGAAAGACTAATATTAAAGTACATTTCACTTGGTTGTGCTGGTAAGATTAAAAAAAAATCATATACTGCACAGGAAGAGGGCGGGGGAGAATGAGTGCTGAAAAACAATACACTAACAATACACTTCCCAACGTATTGAACACAGTTCAAAGGAAGCAGCTGATCCTCCCGTCAGCCAGATGGGTTCTCAGACAATATTGTAGTGATGAGAGTCAGATTCTCCAGGGAGCGTGGAGAGCAGAGAAAAATGTCTTCCCGTCTCTTGTGGGAGTTCTTAGTGCCAATCCTCCAGAGCCAAAGATGACTTCTTTAAGGTTTTAGGCCATGTCTTTCTTTGTCCTGGAGAACCTTATTGTTCTTAGGTAGTCTTAGGGAAAAAGCCGCGGTGACTAAATTCCAGTTATTTCTTAGTATGGGGATAACACGGTGGGGGAAAATGGAGTGTAGTGAACCAAAGAATTATTTGCTTAAAAATAAAATAAAGTTTTCCTGTTGCTGCTCCCTGCACAAAGGCCTCATTGGCCTCTGTGAGTCCTTCAGCGAGTCTTTGTGGGAGGAAAGCATCCACTCTTCTTGAGTTTTCGTTATGGAAGCACTGAGGCTCGGAGGGGTATAATTAAGGCTTATTCAGTCATTTGTGCCAGCCAGAGCCCGGCTTCTAGTGGGATGTGAAAATGAATTCTGTATGGAGGAAGAATAATAACTGGCTCAAATTTGTGGAGTGTTAAGCCTATTTTAAAGAGTCGTTAGAAGTTACCAACATGAGAAAAATGAGAGTTGTAGTTGTTCTCTGCCGATTTCACCATCGGCTGATGTTTTTTAGAACACAGACACATCTATTTTTAATATAATTATAAATGACACCAACGCATTATGTAATATATAAGAGCATCATGATATTCCTTTGCAACCTATTTTTTATTGCTCCTTGTAAGTTTAATTATAAGTGACAATGCACAGGTTCTATTTACAAGGTTCATAATATGATCTTTGTATTGCTGAAAGAACTTTAAAATCACACCCAGTGGCATCTTTATTTAGTAGAATAATCTTCTATATTACTGTTGTGCATTTTAGATTTTTATTTTATTCATACATCTATGCTAATAATATATAAAGAGTCTCCAAAGAGACAGGGGTTACTGAAGTCAAGAAAGACAGTCAACCTTATTAAAAATATCATGACTTCTCTTTCTAAAATTACACTAATAAATGTGTCTTTATTCTATGGTATATATATTAATATGTATTATAATATATTTTATAAATATTATATATATAAATAAATATATATAAATAAATATAAAATATATAAAATATATGTATAAAATATATTTATATGTAAATATGTTTTATATATAATAACATATATATATTTTATTTTAAAACAGGACTCACTAAGTTGATGAGGGCCTTGCTAAATTGCTGAGGCTGGCCTTGGACCTGCAATCCTTCTGTCTCTGCCTCCCAATTACTGGGATTACAAGCCTGCGCCACCATGCCTGGCTCATCACTCACAAAACCTCTGTAAGGCAATTGAATTTGTCCCATTTCCACATTTGTAACTATTTTCCCCCATTCTTTTGGGCGTGTGTGTTTGGGGGAGTACTGGGGATTGAACCCAGGGGCATTGCACTTCTGAGCTAAACCCATAGCCCTTTTTATTTATTTATTTTAATTTTAAAACAGGGTCTCATTAAGTTTCTGAGGCTGGCATTGAATTTATAATCCTCTTGCTCAGCCTCCCAAGTCCTGCTATTACAGGTGTGTGCCATCACGCCTGGTTTATTTTCCCCTCATTCTTTGTTTTACCTGGGCTACAGTGTACATCATGATCGGGGTCTGTTGTCCTAGTCCTGCAGTTTGGATGAGGTTTGGGTATCCCCCAAGGGTCTACAGTGATTGGAGGCTTGGTCTGCAGGGTGGTACTATTAAAAGGTGTTGAAACCTTCAAGAGGTGGGGTCTAGTCACAGGTCCTTAGGCCATTGTCCTGTGTCCTCTGGAAAGGTAGTTCTCCGGCAACCCCTTCAGTTCCAGAAGAGTTGTTTTTAATAGATTTTTATCAGTTCTTATTTTAATTATATGCATCTATGGGGGCCATTGTGACAATTTGTGTTACGGTTTAGATCTGGAGTGGTCCCCAAAGGCTCCTGTGTTGAAGGCTTAGACCCCATGCAGCAAGGTTTAGAAGGGGGGCTTTGGGAAATGATTGAGGGCTCTCATGAGGGCTCTGACCACACTGGTGGTTTAATCCATTGATGTAATCGTAATTTGGGAAAATATAGTTTCTAAATCTGGAAAATTCATAATCTCTAACTCCACCTTATAAATTATGTTCTGTCTTAGGCAGAAGCCTCAATGAGCCCACACCCTCAATCACAATGGTCCCTCTCCAGACCTGGGATTCCTAAGATGCTTAGTAAACAAAGGGTCCATGAGGAGGACAAAGGTCAGACACCAGCCAGCCACCACCCATCATTGCCAGGGAACCGGAAGATTAAGAAGAAGTCTAGATCTGCACTGTGTGACCCCCACTCATCCCTCTTGAGATGGCCCACATTCTCCCTTGAACTTGTAACCCTCACTTTCCTAAATAAAACCTCATTTTCTCTGATCGGCACATACTGAAATTCTTTTCTACCATGTAAGCCAAGAACCCTACGGAATTATTGTGTCTTTCCCTGGCAACTGGTAGTTTGATCCATTGATGGAATCGTTAATTTGAATGGACTACCGGGAGGTGGTGGAAACTTGAGATGGTGATGTAGGATAGAAGAAATAAAGTAAATAGGTAGAAAGGAGACATAAGGGAGAACAAGGAAAATGCAACTTTAATATGGAAGCCTGTGACAAGGCCTGTCACACCCAAAAATTTCTGAGGAATTTACAAGTGACCCTGAGTCCCATGGACCATCCTTAGGGAGGTGTCTGTTTATCAGACAACAGAGGTCACACAAAAGAGGACACTCTTTGAGCACTACTCCAGAGAGCAATCTCCTTGAGCATTGTTGGCTGTCCTTGAACAGTTTAAACAAAGATAGTGACAGTCAAGACCTGAAAGATGACCTACACACCCTAAATAACCCTGTGACTGCAAGACCGAGGTCATTCTCACTCACCTCCTCCTGCCCACCCCTCACAAAAGTCCCCTATACATAAGAGACAAGTACTCCCAAAGGGGCTTCTCTCACTTTGGGGGCAGCCCGCATTCTTCCTTGAATGTGTATTTCTTATTTTCCTACATAAATTCCTGCCGATGGCTCTGATTGGAACGTGCTGAAATTCTTTTCTGTCATGTAAGCCAAGGATCCTGCTAATGCTGAGTAGAGGAATCAACCCTTCCTCCCAAGACAATGGGGCCTAGTTGGAGGAAGTAGGTCACTGGGGGCAAGGCCTAGAAGGTATTCCTTATCCTGAGTGCGCCCCTCTCTCCCTCTCTCTCTCATTCTCTCTCTCTCACTCTTTCTCTTTCTGCTTCCTGGTTGTCATGAGGTAAGTAGCTGTGCTCCACCATGCTCTCTTTGCCAGGTTGTTCTGCCTCCCCACAGGCTCATGGCAATGGAGCCAGTCAACCACAGACTGACTGAAACCACAAGCCAAAATAAATGTGTCCTTCCTTGTTTTCTCAAGTTTTTTGTTACAGCAACAAAAAGTTGACTAACACAATTCAAGACCTGTATACAGTGTGTAAAGATCAAATCAATGTACTTAACATTTCCATCTTCTTAAACATTTTTTTGTGATGCTGAGGATTGAACCCAGGGACATTCTACCTCTAAGCTATATCCCCAGCTATATCCCCAGCCCTATTTTTTAATTTATTTTGAAATAGGGTCTTACTAAGTTGCAGAGGGCCTCAGTAAGTTTCTGAGGCTAGCTGTGAACCTGTGATCCTCCTGCCTCCCAAATACTGGGATTATAGGCATACACCACCATAGTAACTGTGATAATTTACATTCCAACCAACAACCTATAAGAGGTCGCTATGCTGCACATCCTGGCTAGTGTTTGTTAATTTGTGTGCTTGTGTGTGTGTTAACAGCCATTCTCACTCTAGTTAATTGTTATAAAGAAGCAAGCCCGGCTCACTCAAGTTCTCTCTGCTTCCTGGCTCAGATTTGACTGATGCTCCAATACATGTTCCTACCATTGCTGGCAACACTGAGGATGACATGGCCCAGGCGCCATCTTTGCCAAGCTTGAACCTTTGAACTTTCAACCTCCAAAATCATGATCTATACAAACCACTTTTTCTTCGTAAGTATCCCAAAGCTGATTAATAGAGCTTCTGAGCTATACTCCTCTATTGTCCTTCTTATTCACTTTCATCATCCTTTCAGTATTTAACACTTTTTCATCTCTTCTCATATCTTCAAAGCATGTATCTCATCCTCACTTTTAGATCTTGAGCATGTTTTCTACTTTGCCTCATAAATTTACCCTGCCCTCTCTGCTGTTGCTTCAATCAAGTGTGCTCCTCACTAAAGCCCACCTTCCTTTGGTGCGCCCTTTCCTTTGCTCTGAAATACAGTGCTCTGGAACATCCTTATCCCCGCTGCATTACCAAATTTTCCTTCTCTGTGTGAACATGCCCATCAACATGACAATTCAGTAAATTCTGTGTCCCTAAAAACAACAAACAAAAAACCCTCTTTTGATCCAATTCCTCTCTAGCTATTTCCCTGTTCTCATTTTTAGTAAAGTTTCTTTATGAAGTTGTCTGCTGTTTCCACTTTACTTCCTCCTTTTTATTTTTTATATTATTGTTTGGTATTAGAGGCTGAACTCCAGGACATTCTACCTCAAAGATACATTCCCAGCCCTATTTTATTTTATTTTTTATTTTGCCAAAGGAACTCACTAAGTTGCTGAGTTGCAGAGGCTGGCCTGGAACTTGCATTCCTCCTGTTTGAGCTTCCCAAAGACTGGCATTAGAGGTGTGCACCACCATGCCCAGCCTATTCTTTAGTGAACTAAATGATGGCTTAATTCATTGAATAACTAATATGTTATTGATAACATAAAGAAGCACTTTAATAATTATTGAAGATTAGCACAAACCTGAACTGTTTAAGGCAAATCAAAAATACCGACATCCTTTTTGAAATCCTCTTCCATGAAGTTTTATTACCATTACTCCCCCAAACTGTTGTTGTGTAAGTCAATGGAAATCTCCACATTGCAAAACACTGTGATTAATTCTTAGACTTCACCTCCCTTGACCTATCAGCAACATTTCAACATTGAATCACTCTCCTCTTGGAAGCACTTTGTTCATTAAGCTGCAGGACACCCACTCTAACATGTTTTTTCTCTTTCCTAGTTGGACATTGTTTTGTTAAACAATGATGGAGAAACAGAAATTTCAAGACCACTGTCTCAGTTAAGGAGAGGCTTTATTACCACGGGGCCACCATCCTCCAGCACAGGCTGGAATGGTAGCCCCTTGTGTAGCTCACAGTTCCCCTTTTACAGAGCAAGCCGGTGTACAGAAGCAGATTTTTGCAGGTTATGTTTTAAATCAGCCAACCACAGAAAATTTTCCCTTATTTAGAAGTAAAGCGGTTAGTTTAGGGGAGTGGGCTGAGCACACAGGCGGGGATCGGTTTCATGGGCTTCGTCCTTGGGTGGATAAGGGCGGGAACTGGTTTCTCGGGCATTGTCCTAGGGACAATAAGGGCAGGAACTGGTTTCATCCTTGGGGAACTGGCTTTGTCCTTGGGGCTGTAAGGACAGGGAGTTTAATACTAAATTAGGAAGCAGAGCTATATTTTTGGCAATTATCACAGTTTCTCAATATCTCTCGTTGGTCTCCTCTTCATCTCCTTAATCAGATTAGCTTGGAGAACTTGAGCGTTTTCTCACCTCTATGTATATTCACAGCTCTGGTGAGTTCACTCTATGAAATAACTTATTTCTTTCTCTCCCCTTTTCTTTCTTATTTACAAAGTCTTCACATTTCACTCTATTCCATCTAACCAAGCATACTTTAGAAATGGTCTCCCTTCTTTTTTATTCCCATAACAGTTACTTTTCATCCATTATACATACACACATGACAACAGTCTCTAAATTCGAATCATTTGTATATGTACCTCACTCTGCATTGCATACTATGTATTATTTCATTTAATTATTTCTACATTTATTTAAAAATGTCCAATTTGCTTATTGTAGGATTTCATATATTATTTTTGTTTCCAAAATACATTTTTTGTGGTACTGGGAACTGAACCCAGAGGCATTCTACCTCTGAGCTACACCCCCAGACCGATTTTATTTCTTGTTTGGAAACAGGATCCCACTAGGTTGCTGAGAGCCTCACTAAATTGCCGAAGCTGTCCTCAAACCTAAGATCCTCCTATCTCAGCCTCCCAAGTACTAGGATTACAAGCATGCGCCACCACATCCGGACCAAAATACATTTTACCATGTATAAATATCAAGATTTGAAATTAAAAGTCAAATAAAAGACAAATTACAAAATACATTTTACCATGTATAAATATCAAGATTTGAAATGAAAAGTCAAATAAAAGACAAATTAGTTTGTGCCTCAAGATTTTACTAATAACTATTCAAAACATTACCCACTCAAATCTCAGAGGTATTGAACTACAGGTTATAATGCATAAAGCCAGAGCAGTTTTAGATATCTATGTCAGGAGTAGATGTTTCCATTAAACAATAGGGAAAGTATACTAATTTCAAATCCAAGAAACATATAAAAGACCTTGATTTGTTTAAAAAGTATTTAAGTACTTGGTAAATAGATTATTTAAAAAGTATTTTCTTATTGAAATTAGCTCAAAATAGACAGAAGCCTGAGGTTAAATATGCCTCTCTGTAGAGAATTGTGTTGGTGACCAACAGTTTTGCAGTGTTTACCATGTCAGGGACAAATGCTTTAGGGCATCCAATGAGTCAGCATCATCAGCTATAATGAGCAGCCTCAAAGTGCTACTGCTAGTCAAGATGGTGGCTCCTGGGACATCCAGGACAGGAGGAATGAAAGAGAGAGTTCTCTTCAGTAGACACTTGCAAAGAGATGATCCTGTCCTGTGTTGAGGTCATCAAAAACCTTTCTGAGAAATTTGTTTCAGTCTTCTTAAGATGCTATAGCAAATCCTATAGACTAAGTGGCTTCAACAACAAACATTTCCTTATCATAGTTCTAGAGGTAGACCAAGATGCGGCTGCCAGCACGGTTGGGTTCTCGGTGAAGATCCTTTCTAGGTTTGCAGACAGGCACTGTGCCATTCTCTAGCTGCCCCTCACATGCCAGAGCGAGGAAACAGGGCATTCCTTTCTCTTCCTGTAATGGCTAATCCCATCACAGAATCTAGTCTGAAATTACTTCATTTAAACCCAATCAATTCCCAAAGGCTCCACCTCCTCTTACTATTACATTGGTGGTCAGAGCTTCCTATACGGATTTGGGGGAACACAAGCATTCAAACCATGACAGTACTATTGCCTTGTTAGTGCAAAATTTACTCTAGATCCCATAATACCTGAGTGAAAATTATAGTAGGAGCCGGGCATGGTGGCACATGCTTGTAATCCCAGTACTTGGGAGGCTGAGACGGGAGGCTCGGGGTTCACAGCCAGCCTCAGTTACTTAGTGAGGCCCTCCGCAACTTAGTGAGACCCTGTTTCAAAATAAAGAATGAAAATTAGGGCTGGGGGTGTGGTTGGGAGGTAGAATGCCTCTGGGTAATCCCCCAGTTCTGAAAAAGAAAAAGAAAATTATAGTAGGAGTGGATTAAGACTAGCGGTAGATTAAGACTACCAGTGATCTAAGAGAGAGCATGGATCAGCATTAACGTCGATATCCCATGTTCTAAATTTGGTTTTAACATTCTTTTCTGCTGTATAAGCAAGCCATTCACACTCCTGACCTCAGCTCAGCTTCTTTTATGTGAAAATAATGGAGTTGGGTTGGATGAGTCTATGGCTCCCTTCCAGCTCTGAGACCAAGAGTTCTGATAGAGATAAGCATCCTTCTTTTATTGAAAGAATACACCATGATTAGTTTATAATTAGAAACTGGACTGTCTTATAATGTATTGCTTTGCCATTGAAACGCTTTGTGCCAAAAAAAAAAGAAATCCGTAACACAAATATTGAGCTCCCCCACAGGACAAAGTTAGCCAAATGTAAAACTTCAATCAATAGACCTTGTAGACTTTCTTCCTGGATGCCACCTCATTTCATTCTGAGTATTTATTGAAAGTCAGATTCCAGCAGATTAGTCATCTTCTTTAGCTCATAGATCCCTCAGTGGTTTCTAATTTGTGAAATTGGTGAGAATCTGTACTTGGCCTATTTATTTCCTATATTCAGCTCAACTTCAATGTGGGCTGCAAAGCCTTCCCAGGCCTCCCAGTTCCAACCATGCCACAAATCTTTCCAACTGAAAAGGAAGGTTACTTGGATACCACCTGTGGTAGTTAATCTAACTTGTCAACTTGACCGGATCATGACACACCCAAGATCATGTAACTTTGGGTGTGTAACAGCAGATTAAACAGAAAGTCCTGCCCTAAATGTAGGCAGCAGGGTTCTGATAGGTGCAGGACTTAGATAAAAGAAGGAGAAAGCCGGGTAGAGGGATGCGTGACTCTTTCCGAAGAAAACGCATCTGCTCTCGTCTGAGATCGTCGGCCTCTGGCTCAT
Organism: Glis glis; assembly: GCA_004027185.1. Classification (NCBI taxonomy): domain Eukaryota; kingdom Metazoa; phylum Chordata; class Mammalia; order Rodentia; family Gliridae; genus Glis; species Glis glis. The sequence goes on from PVJS01021218.1 coordinate 27,630, forward strand.
AGAACTGGAACTTCGCCGTTTCTCTGAAGAGCTTCTTGATCTTCTGCTCTTGTCTGAGATCTTCGACCTCCAGCCCTTCGAACTGAAACTTCACCATTGTTTCTCCGAAGAGCTCTTAGACCGCTCCACCAGCTACTGGTTCCTCTGACTCTCCACGTGCAGTCGGAACTCGGGACTACATTGTAAGCTGATCTGATAAATCCCTTTTTCCATATACTCATTCGGTGAATTCTGTTAGTCTAGTGAACCCTGACCAATACACCACCTGAGCTGGGAGCACAGTCAGAATGTTCTCAGATGTCTGGATTGGCGCACGGAACGCTGTCCTAGTAATGCTTTGGCATCCTGTGAATGGGCATTACTTTCTGAACACCTTGAATGGCACAGCACCATAAGAGCCAAGCATTTTCATGAAAAGGGGAATGAATCGAGAACCACCTTCCATTGCTACAATCTGTGGAAGGTGTGTTAACCAGCTCCCAAAACAATCGTGATTCTATCTGGTCATAGTATTAAGTGCTGAGCTTGGGTAGATTTGCAGAGAAATGTGAAAAATGTTTGTTTGTTTTTTTTGCATTCCCAAATGAGTCATTTTTTTAGTAGAAGGCATAAAAATATGTGAAAATCAGCAGTAAGCATATAGTATGTAAATTGGTATGTCTTAGCCCCAAAGTCAACTATGTTTACCCTGCTATTGTTTGAGATTTTAAAAGCCTTAGAACAGAGTAGAGCAGTTGTGGCAGCAATAAGTCATGGGTTATTTTTGTCCCAATGACAGAAGTAAGGTGGAAGAGAAACCATTCAAAGAGGAGGAAGTATAGTGTGACGGGAACACAGACAACCCTTTTTGCTACCCCTTGGCATTCCAAAACAGAGTGTGCTATTCCGTGATGCAAGAGCCAGACGTGGGTATTAGTGAGGCACATGCGGTTGTGTGAGGTATGTGAGTAGTTGTGTTTGGTGGGGAAGGGACTTATTTTTACATTCCTCTCCTTAAAAGTCATTAGTAATTAATTAAGTTTTAGTGTCCTTCAGGGCAAATTCAAAGAGCGGTTTTGAAGACTTATTCAAAAACACCATGAAATTCAGCTCATGGCAACTTCAAAACAGCTTACGTAGGAGCTTCTTTTTATTTTGACACTGTTTTTCATTAAAATTCATACGAGGAAAAAGACATAAAAATGTTTGCGGTTTTTCTGAATGGAAATGCCACTGGAGAATGATCTCAGTTATGGAAGAAATTACTTTGAAATTCTGGAAAAGTCATAAAAACAATTTTTCCTTGTATTTTTTTCCTCCAGTAAAGAAGGGAGGGGTAGCTACAATTTTCAAAAGCATTCAGTGACAAAAAGCCTTTTCATTTTGGGTGAATTTGAAAATTATTCTTTCCTTTCATAAAATATTTTTAAGAAGGCAGCTAAGACATACACCTATGAGATTAAAAAAAAATGTCAAGATAATTTTTAAAAAGTCCAAAGAGAGAGCCAGGCATGGTGGCGCATGCTTGTAATCCCAGTACTTTGGGGAGACTGGAGGATCCAGGTTCGCGGCCAGCCTCAGCACTCGCTCTCTCTCTCTCTCCTTGTCTCTCTCTCCCTCTCTCTCTCCTTAGTGAGGCCCTCCGCAACTTCATGAGATCCAGTTTCAAAATAAAGTATTAAAAATAGGGCCGGGGGTATGGTGCAGAGGTAGAACGCCCCTGGGTTCAATCCCCGGTACCGCAAAAAAAAAAAGTCCAAAGAGAACTCCCCAGTTTAAACAATGTTCATATAACTTTAAACATCCCCTCCCCCCTTTTTTGCAGTACTGGGGATTGAACCCAGGGACATTCTACTTCAGAGCTACTCCCCCAGCCCTATGTTGTATTCCTTTATTTTTATTTTTCTTGGTACTCGGGATTGAACCCAGGGGCATTCAACCTCTGAGCTACACCCCAGCCCTATTTTTTATTCATTACTTTGAAACAGGGTCTCACTAAGTTGCAGAGGGCATCACTAAGTAGCTGAGGCTGGCCGAGAACCTGTGATCCCCCTGTCTCAGTCTCCCAAGTACTGGCATCACAAGCGCGCACCACCCCGCCTGGCTTTAACGCTCCCTTCTAAACAATTCTTGATGAGTAATAATTCTCAAGGCAAGTATTTATGACTTAGTAGTTCCTTACCTAAATGTCACTCACTTTGAAGATACTTTGAGAGCTTTGCAGAGGAAGGAGAGAGAGAAGGAAACAGAGAGGGAGTGAAGCAAAAAAGAAAAACCTCTTAATGCATACATAAGACATTGATATCTAAAGGAGATATCATTCCAACATAGCTAAAAGTTTCACAGCACGTGTGCACAACTCCTGACATGAAGGACCGGGTTCTTCTTGTCTTTTGGTGAGGTGCTTTAGGACTCAGTCTGTCTGAGAAACCTGGCTTCAGCATGCTTCTCCTCTGGTTGGGTAACCGTCCTGATATTTCTCTGGGGCTATGAGACACTGTTGCAGAGAACTGGATGGTTAGATGTGACCTTTATCCTCTTAATTTCCCAAGTTTACATAGCCTACTCATCATCCAAGATGTAATTGTTCAAGTGAGTGAAATCTTCATACCTAGCTACATTGACAGTGTTCTGGATAGCTCAGAAAGGCCTGATAGGTCACAGAATTAAAACAAAGGGATTCAAGACAAACTATTTTTCTCCCAGTAGACTGCACTATAAATGGCCTTCCATCTTGTGCAAAGAGGCAAGGAAAAGGGGATCGAATTCTCAATTAAAATATCTAGAATCAGTTTTTATTTAAAAAATTGTCAGTGTCCTTAAAGCCCTTAACATTTGATTTATCCTTGATGTTCTAAATAGCTAATGGAGCAAAGCTTTTCCAAGAGGACCTGTATATTTCATATCTTATGTCCAAATGTCATCTTGTCCCTGACAGTTCACAGAAGAGTGGTATATATAATATTATCGATGCCATTGGTAGAAGGCACTGAAAACCAGATATATACTTATGTTTCACATACAATAGGATTTTACTCAGCCATAAAGAAAAAAAAACAAAATTATTTAATTTGCAAGAAAATGGATGGAACTAGAGCATATTATGCTATGTGAGATCGGCCAGTCTCAGAAAGTCAAGGCTCCTATGTTCTCTCTCATACATGGAAGCTAGAGAGAAAATAGGAAACAAAAGGAACTTCAAATAAATGAGGAGAAAGACCAATAAAATAGTGGAAGGGGGTTGGAGAAGGGAAGTAGAGAGGGGAAAAAGAAGGCTTGATGAAGGATAAAGTTATCACAATCTATCTCATTAACATGTGAAGGGAGTAGGGATATGGGGTGGGTCTAGAGAGAATCGTATCACATTGAACCTCACTATGATATAATAATTACAATGCACCAATAAAAGTAGGTATCATTACCAATCTCACTAATATGGACAGGGAGGGTGATGAGCGGAGTGGGGTCTGGAGGAAATCACACTAAGTGCTGTGTGCATGCATCGTGTATCACACTGGACCATACTATGATATATAATTAAAAGTATATTAAATGCATCTTGAATTGACTCTTGCACAGAGTGTGAATGTGGGGTTTATTCACCTTTTTCTGTATGTGGTTAACCAGTTTTCCCAACACCATTTGTTGAAGAGGCTATCTTTTGTCCAGTGTATGTTTTTGGCTCCTTTGTCAAAAATCAGTTGGCTATAAGTGTGCGGATTTGTTTCTGAGTCTTCTATTCTGCTCCATTGTCTATGTGTCTGCTTTTGTGCCAATACCATGCTGTTTTTATTACTATGGCTCTGTAGTATAGTTTGAAGTCAGGTATTGTGATGTCTCCTGCATGGTTCTTGTTGCTGAGAAATACTTTGGCTATTCTGGACTCTAAACAAAGATGGAGAAAACCTCATTTGAGTAAAGAAGGTGACCTAACTGAGGGAGATGGGAGGGGGGAAGAGGGAAACACCCTAATGCACAGGATGTACATACACAAATATATCAAAGTAAACTACTATGCTGAGCACAAGAAGGAGGGAAGGGGGAGGGAGAGAGGGTGGGAATTGGGCTAGGGCTAATTGACCAATGTGTGCATGACTTCTACCACCCTGAAACCCATCAAGATGTATGATTACAATGCA